>BJCM01034874.1:0-17583 GCA_018326385.1 Flaveria bidentis | reverse complement strand
AAATTAATTATATATATATATATATATATATATTTATATTTATATATATATATATATATTATAATAAATTATCAAATATTTATTATAGATAACATATCAATGAAATTTATATATAACAAACAAATTTAAGTTATAAAAAATAATATAGAAATAGAAGATAATATTATTTATAAATATCATGAACCTCTTCATATACCTTTTTAAGTTTTCTAGTTTTAACAATGATTAACTAGATATTAAACTCTATTTAAAAAATTAAGACTTATATATTAAAGTAATTATAATGAAATGATGTATATATTTATTGAAAGAATTTAATTAATTAATATAGTAGTAAACAAAAACTTATTAAGAAAACTTATTTGAAACCAAAAAATTGTTTATCTGAATTTACTATGATGAGTACATTTAAACAATATTAGATAAAGCATAGACGCAGATGACGTAAATATGCTAGAAATGATCATGTTGTTATGACCATTTTGTTTTATTATGTTAGATAATTATCCACAAAAAGTATACTTCAAAAAATCCAGTAATTTCTATCTTTTTAAAATTTGTTTGAGTAAGGAACATTCGTAAATTTGTATTACAATGATTATTGGGAGTATAATAAAAACTACAATGAATAATGTAAGTTGACAGCTTAAAAATTAAGAAAGAGTTTAAAATAAAAAGAGTTTTAAATCTAAAAAATTATACAAAGTAATTTCAATCATCCAAATCTAATTGTAAGAATAAAGCATTTTTATTGAATTTTTTCAAATTTCTCAATTTTTTAAACAGTGATAACTTTTTTTTTATAAAACATAACTTTTTTTTATAAAAATTACACTGTAAAAAACGTTTTTAATCTTTAAAACAAATACAATATTATTATACGAAAAAAATACTAATATTTATTTTTTAGCTCATTTGATTTATACTCGTCATTGTGTCTTTATTGCAGTTTATTGTGTTTTTATTAGTTATTGTGTTTTTTTAAGTAATTAATTCTAAAAAAATATAATTGTGAAATAATATTATTGTGTATTTCTAGTATATAAAATATAATGACAAATAATCAACTAATTATTCTAATACAGTAAAAACAATGACAAAATAACATAAAAATAATATAAAACATAAAACACATAATTATGTTTTTTGATCATTAGTGTATTTTAAATACTATGAGTTTTAAAAAATAATTAATGAAATAACATGATTATGTACTTATATTTATAAAACAGAATGATAGATAATAACTAATTTTTATAATCTATAAAAAACCAGTGTTGTAAAACTTGGCTTAGGCGACCGAGTACTCGCCAAGGTGCCAAGGTGCCAAGATGTTTTTTTATCAATGTGGTCTTTGGAATTGGTCAAACTCGGCCTACTCGGTTCAACTCAACCCTACTTGGCCCAACTCCGCCTAACTTTGCCAACTTGAATTTTCACCGTTTTTCATCGCTTTTTGTTGTTTTTCATCGATTTTTGTAAGATTTTTTTAATATAGATACCTTGAAAGGTGATAATCAAATGACAATACATCTATAATATTAAATAATTAATACTGTGTTTTGAAATATTTTTGTATGTGAACATGTATTCTTTTGATTTATATTGATATTCACGTATTTTTTATATTATGAATATTAGTAAGCTTATGATATTTGACATAGTTATAATTACCAAATATAATTTTTTTATAATTTATCATGTCCGAGTACTCCTCGAGTAGTCTCCGCCTAAGACGAGTACTCATAAATCCCAAGTCGATCGACCATGCAGCGCCTAACAAATTTTGCAACAATGTAAAAAACATTGATAAATATAACACATTGTGTTATCTTGGACATTATGAGTTTTGAAAAATACATTGATGAAATAACAACATTGCGTATTGTAAAACATAATAATAGATAACAAGTTTATATAATTTATCAAAAACATAGCAAATAAAAGAGTTGATTGATTAAAAAAATTGAAAAACTAATAATAGGCTGATTGAATAATAAATAAAAAGAAAATAGTCATCGTAGATTAATTAAAAGTTAAGAAAATTAAAAAATAGGCATTTTAGTAAAAAGTTTTCAAATCACGCATTTTAATAAATTTATTTTTAACAACCCCCTTTTTTTATAACAAAAAACTCATATATTATCATGTGTAACCTAAAAATTTTTATACATGACACTAGTGTAATATAAATGGTTAATTGAAATAGACATGTATAAAAAAGTACATCAACTTGTTAAACGTATACATGTTTTATTGTTTTAAATATACATATTAAGTATATTTTAAAAAGTTATTATATGTGTATTGAATAAAAACACAAGTATTATAATAAATGTTTTCGGAATTGAATAGTGAACCAGCTAATTAATTGGACCATTAGCCCGATTGACGAGATCGATTAAACCGGATGATAGCATAAATAGTAGAAAAGTAAAACTATCTACACATACCTAACTTATATATGAAAAAGGTATATGTTTTAATGTACATATGAAATTTTAATAGGATATGATGACTTCAATACATCAAATATGAATTTTAGAAAACTAATTAAAAGATAAGATTTCATAAAGAAGTCTTTTTTCATCCGTCCATCCAGTGGATTAGTTCGACCGGTTCAACTGAAAAAGCCCAAATTGGCATAACATGCCCTGTTTTATGTCTGGTTTCTGTCCCAAACGACTGGTCTAGTCTTAAAAACAATATGTATAATACCACATTCATACGATGACATATGATCAAGTAACCTTTTGTTTATAGGTGACGCGTTTGTTATGTGGAGGTTTTATTTTTACTTCACGGATGTACCACACCATCTGTGACGGAATGGGAGCTGCACAAATCCTAATCGCATTGGGTGAAATGGCCCAAGGTGCAGTTAAGCCATTGGTTACGCCTGTGTGGCAAAGGGAATTACTTAATGCTAGAGATCCACCACGTGTCACCTTTTCTCATCCTGAGTATGATGACGCGGTTGACACTGAAGTCAACCGCGTTATTGCAACAAAAGAAATGGCTGACAGATCATTCTTTTTTAACCCAACAAAGATATCAGCCCTACGAAGGTTCGTTCCGGAAAACCTTAAAACTTGCACCACCTTTGAGTTGCTAACAGCTTGTCTCTGGCGTTGTCGTACTATCGCGCTGAAACCAAATCCGGAACAAGATATGCGCCTAATGTTCTTTGTCAATGTGCGTGGCAAGATCAATCCTCCTATTCCTCTTGGCTATTATGGAAATTGTATTGTCTTACCAGGTGTGGTTTCTAAAGCTGGAGATCTATGCAATAAACCATTAGGGTATGCATTAGAACTTGTAATGAAGACTAAGTCTAGTGTGAATGAAGAGTACGTGAGGTCAACAACAGATCTAATGGTGGTCAAAGGACGACCACATTTTAAAACGGATCATTCGACCTACATAGTGTCGAATGTTACCGCACTTGGATTTTATAAAGTTAACTTTGGGTGGGGAGAAGCGGTCTATGCAGGTTTTCCTAAAGTGGATGCAGAACTTCCTGGAGTTAGTGGCTACATGCATTCTACAAATGACGAAGGGGAATCCGGAATCGTTGTGATCGTTGGCTTGCCGATCAAAGCAATGGATAAATTCGTTGAAGAACTGAATATTTTGTTGAAGTAGGATAATAACAATCAAGAATTAAATAACCAACTCTAGTGTTTGTGTGTCTTTATAGTTTATATGTGTGGGTTTGTGAGTTTAATGTATTGTGAACTTTCTATTTAATCAATAAAAATGTTACATCTATATGTCCGGATTGGTATATTTAACTTGTTTTAGTCAAAATTTTAATTTTAGTTCTTCACCATAAAAATACATCTACTAGGTTTGTCATGTGCATAAGAAAAAAAATATGAACTTTAAAGAATTTAAAAAACAAATCTAGCATCTTACAATAACGTAATGATGAGTGAAGAAGGTGTTGTCAAAGAAAATGCTTATCAAACTCGCATCACATGATCACATCCCATATTAATATTGGTAAGGGAGAAAATGATGACAAAGAAAAAGTTTTTACAACAACCGTCTGTAGCCTTTATGGTCTTCTTTTAGTTTTTTGAAAACAAGGTTTTTAACCCGTGTGATGCGGCGGAGTTTTTGATAGCCAACCGATCAGGAATTCAAACCCAGTAGCCGTTAACCTAACCATTAGTACGATCGGGTCAGAAATAGATACACATAGGTCGGATCATACGGCAATCAGCCTTTTGTTTAACCACCAGAGTTTATATATTTTTGTTTTAGCACATCAAAACTTTAGTTTGTTTAAAGTGTTCGCATTTAATTATATGTGAGACATGTGATGGTTGCTAAGAACTAGTTTTATACCCGTCCGATAGCCAGATATTTTAATGTCTTATATTTTTTTTGTTTTTAAAAAAAAGACAAAGTTCGGCTTGTTCGGTTAACCTATGACTAAAAATTAAAATATAAACCATATATTAGTCAAAGATACTTTCTTTGCATTTTGAGAAAAATATATAGTTAGCCTAAAATCAAAGCACAACTCATTAAATTAACATTAAAAGATGAGTACCTATACTAATACAACAATAAAACAATAAAAATTCAGTGATTACTTTATCACTGCTTCACCCAAAAGAGCTTTGTTAATTAACCTTATGTCATGGATGAGCCTTCATTGATGGAAACTCAAATTCAGTGTAATAAGATTCATGCACTTGATTTCCTCTTATGTTGGTGACCAGAATCTAATTCTGAAGTGAAAAAGATACAGACAAACAGAACATCAACATAAAATTTTATATCATCAATAATTACAAATACACTTTCCTTTATAATTTTTACCAGCTGATCTAACCCACTTTTATCAGAAAAAAATTGATGTAAATGTTTACAACTTATATAATCAGCATGATCAGCCTTTTAGTTATTTCCAGCATTCTTAACACAAAACATATGCAATGTCTCACAAAAAAAGGTTTAGTTTCAAGAAACTTGATATTAATACAATATATTCTTAAGCAAAGCAAGATGAAACAAAAAAGTCACATACTCGTTCCAATAGTAACTATGCCAAATCAGAATCGTCATACCACATATCTATTCCTTTGGTGTATTTTGTTGCTCCAAATATCAATTTAGGGGCCCGTGCGATATTGGTTCATCACCTATATAAAAAGCAAATAAACGTTAAAGTTAGTTGCCTTTTAATTGGCAAAAGAAATTAATCGGTGTCCTTACCAACATCTTTGCATTCTTGCAATCATATAACTTAAGTTGATGAGTATGAGAATTAATCTGCGGATCATTAGTAATCCCACAATCATATAACTTTGCACTCCCACTATCATATAATTATATTCTTTTAACAAATAGTAAAAGCTGATGAAGGTATAAGATATTTAAGGAAAGTTTCATTAGTACCAAAAGTTCATCTTCACAACCTAAAAATGCTTTTTGCCAAATCCTATATGCCACTGACTATGGAATTATGATCTTGTTTCCTAAAACACAAGATTGTCTAGGTTGTTCACGTGATGGAAAGATATAAACTCATATAAATGATGCTACCTGCCCAAAATAATCAAGAAGTTAGAGAAACCTCCTCCTCACCTAATCTTCTAGCTAGATACAAATATGATGTATGTTTATATTATTAATTCATTAACAATCTTGAGAACAATGTATTCTATATCTTTTTTAATTTGCATCAGATGACCAATTGCAATCTTGCATTTAGTCATGAGAAATCTATGTAGCTACATACATACAACAAATGTTGCAGTTTTTACCCATGCATTTCAAGGTGTTTCTACCATAGATAGTATAACTCCTTCCATGGCCTCATTATAACGAAGAACATCACTAAAATTCATTGAATCTCCAAAGAGGCAAAGATATCAAAGTCGTAATACAGAACCTGCATGATTTTTTAAGTATTAGCACAAGAATGAATGGTCCTTTTCCACAATATGCATCATATATGGAGAAATAACATATTTATTTCTATTATAACTACACCTCAAGTAAAATAAAACTACAATAAAACCAAATAAAAAGATACTTCATATTCAAAATGAGAAATATAATAAAGTAATTGATAGGCCATAAATCAAGTGAAGTATACACTCAAAATTGAAATAGGTCACTATGATGGAAGGTGGAGATATTAAAAAGTGAAAATTACCAAATTAAACATTTGACCAAACAAAATTACCAAAATAATCATTGACCAAATAAAATACAAAAAAGGACCATTCAGTTTGACCCCTTGCCAAGGGCGAGGAAACCCCATATTCCCTCGCCCACGTGTCCTCGCCCACGTGTCCTCGCCCACGTGTAACTATCTCGCCCACGTGGAAAATGGGTAAAAAATATCTGGTCAGCCATGTCAGCGAGGGGTACAACAAACGAGGCGAGGGATTTGACCCACCTCTCGCCGAGTCAGCGAGGGGCACAACACACGAGGCGAGGGGTGCATTTATCGAGACGAGGGATGTGACATACCCCTCGCCGAGTCAGCGAAGGTGCTTCAACCGAGGCGAGGGATTTGACCCTTCCCTCACCCACGTCAGCGAGGATGTGCCACATCAGCGAGGTGTCCTTTTTTTCATAAAAATTATTTTTTTTTCGTTTTCATAATCACATTTTTACTTAACATCACTATAACTCTCGTCATCCACAGGAATATTGTTTAAATTAGAAATAAACTTTTTAGTGACGAATAACGTAAAAATTTCGTTTTGACCATTAAAAACAACATTAATAAAATATAGTAAATCTTTATCATCAAAAATATCGATAAAATAAGTATACGTAGACATTTTATATGATAATCTTATATAACTTTGAATTCTCAGTTTTGAAGAAATCATATACTTTAATTCATCAAACGTTATGTTAGTAGATAAACTAAGAACATGTCTAACTCATTTACCTTTTAATGGCAGATATTCTTCGACATCGTTACAAAATGTCATTTACCACCACTGTATGGTATGATATTAACTGACATTTTTAAAATTTTTAGAGAATTTTAAAAAGAAGGTTTTGAGAGAATGTAAGATTTGTTTAGGGTTAATGTGTATTATATAGGAGAAAATAAAATTAGATTAAATTTTAAGTATTAGAAAACAATAAATATTAAAATATCTATAAATATTAAAAATATCTCGATTTAAAAAAATGGGCGAGGAGGGGCATTTTGGTAATTTTGGGCGAGGGAAACTCATAATCCCTCGCCACCTGGGCGAGGGATGTGACAACCCTAAAATTTGGCCAGTTAATTTTTCTTATGCGTTAACTATTAGTTGATTATATATATATGTGTTATACATGTTTTACATGTGCATGTTTACATGCATGAGATTATATGTCAAATTGTTGATACATATATGTACCTAGATCCTGATCTGAATGTAATATGTCTTACACTGTCTACATGTATAAACTTACGTGTGCATGTATATATAAACCTTTGATATTATGATACGTATGCATGCATGCATAATGGTTCCCGTACGCATATATATATATATATATATATATATATATATATATATAACCTTGTGATTTATTTATAATCATGGCAATCCAAAACACATCTACCAAAACACATAAAACACCAAATCAACCATCATCATAATACATGAGGAACTTAACATCAAAAACCTTTATACCTCTAAAACCTTAAACCTAATCAACATATTAAGATCAAAACCCGATTCCTTTTACCCTTAAACCACCCGGTTAAGCCTTAACACTAAGATAATCAAAGTAATCTTAACTTGTTCTCTCTCGGGAATCCTTTGAACATCAACACCATAACCGCATACCCTCTATTACTCTCTCATTCGGTCGCCCTTCATCCGCACACCACCATCCCTTCGTACTCTAGCTCTCGGGTTTTCTATCAAACTCAAGAACACCATCTTCCATTCGGGTGAAGCTCAATCGCACACCAACACCACTTGGGCTCTCGGACACTATACCAAGCACTCTATCTCGATCCTCCTAGCCACAACAACAAAAGGTTCCAAACTCTCAACCTTAAACTAAGTCTTGTATATCAATATATATATAAACATGTATGCGTCTAACCAACACGTATAACCAAATATTACCCTTTTACATATATATTAAGAGGATTCTTACCTAGTAAGCAAAATAATCAGCAAATGAGATTGTGGGAACAAAAATTTCCCTATGAATTTTTGGTAAAACTTATACAAAAACTATTTTAAGAAAAACCCAAAAATACAAATAAATTCGAGAAAATTCTGGAAAAATTACATAATGATCCTCCTGAGATACTAAAGTCCCAGGAATTATTTCGGAATTTATTTTCTTTGTTATAGTTAAGATATGAATTTTTATATGATCTGTAGTAGATAAATCGAAAGAAATACCTAAATAGTGTAATAAATATGGAGAAAATTTCAGAATGTATGATAAATATAACTCAACAGAATGTGTGAATTTCATAACTTTTGGAGTTATATAACTATTTTTATTAAATATTGAGATTATTATAAAAATTTTCAAAAACAAATCTGTCGTGGGTTGGACCTCAGTAAATTTATGAGGTAAACTACTTCGTTTAAGAAATATTATGTAAAATTTTGGAAATTTTTGGACAACAGTAACTAATTTTTATGATTTATGGTAAGTTTACAACAATTATAGAAACTAATCTGAGAATTTGTTAAATACAAGAATTTAACATGATATTTCAGATTTATGGATCTAATTGTTTTAAAAATTTTATGATTTATTGAGGTGCTGAAAATTTTGAAGAAAATATTTAAGAATATTTTTGTTTATAGGTCAGCACGTGGAACACATGTGAGATTCATGGCCCCATTTTTATGTTTTTATAAATCTTTTGGAGGAAAAAGTATACTGATTTTGTTTGATGCATTACTTTGAGGATCCTTCGGGATATACGCTGTCATTTGCGACACAACCATTAATTCGAACGAGGAACCGTTAGATAATATGGGTAGCGCTACTTAGGAAAATATTTCTTGCACCAACAGGATGAGTGTTGTGATGCTATATTATCTAATCTGTGAATTATTTCGTGACAGTATGATTATTGAGAGGTTTGGTTGTAAACTATGCATCAAAATATATGTTGGAATTAAACCTGTGAACTCACCAACTTTATGTTGACTATTTTGAGTATACTTTTTCAGGAAATCATGCCTAACACATTTGAATTTTGTTTTGACGTACACAATGGATGGGGTGAAGTAGTGGGAAAAGTCTGTGTTGTTTTAACTGTCAATATCGTTGATTACAGTGTGTTTGTGGATGCCCACTTCCACCGTGTCTGAAAACGATGATTTAGCTAAATAAATGTTGAAAATGGATTATGTCAAGTTTTGGCTAATATTTATATATGATGTAATCCCAACATTATTAAATAAAATATGTATTGTGATGTTATGTGTTGATTTGAATAGTTGTGTTTGACTTTTTATGATTAATGCACTCTGAACAAACAAGTCACACCCAACCCAGCATTTCACGCTTTCGTCGGGATGTGACAAGGGAATTGTCAACACATATCATCAATTGGCGAGGGATGCGACATGGGCGTGGGATTATGGTTTTCACTCGCCAAGTCAGCGAGGGATTCCACTATTCCCTCGCCATGTCAGCGAGGGATGCCACGTGACGCATACCGATTGGTTTATTTTTAAAAAAAATCAATTTTGATCGGTTATTTTAGTAATTTACTTTGGTCAAATGTTTAATTTGGTAATTTTCCCTATTAAAAAAGTAGATTACTCACTAGAAATGACTTTTTCAAATTGAATTTAGTTCTTCAAAATTACTCACTCAGAAGGAAGATGATGCGGTTCTTGATTCTTGTTATCATCTTCAAAATGCTTCTCCAAACATTCCAACATCCTGCTTAAAGCTTTTAAAATTTCTAGCCCTTTATCATGTTTATCAGATCAATGTAAACTACAAATGAAAATCAGCATCAATTCCTTAAAATTTCATCTAAATAAGCAGATTCGGATACTCAATTATACAAACAATTTCAGAAGTTAAACGGAAATTACACAAATTGAGTCCATATAAAACGCAGAAGTAGGTCAGGTATAGAAGGATATTGATTCATCAATGACATCTTACCAACCCTAGAAAGTAGAAACACATGACACCGTCAAATCAAAAGTGAAATTATGAAAACAAAACCGAGTTACGAATCGAAATCTAAATCAACAATCAACATAAATAGTACCCACACCCGTGGGGATGATGAGTGATGACCTTGAGCAAATCTGCCGCGATCATTCCCATCATTCGTTCTCACTCCGATTGCTTTATAGAGTGAAGAACTTGAGGTATGTGAATTGATCCTACTCTCCGCACTTTGTGAGTTACAATAGAAATGAGGAAGGGGGATTTTTTTATGCGTGGAAATGGTAACTATCGGTAATATATTATATAATTATGTCGACTAATCAGGGGAGACGTGAAACTAATCAGGGAGGGTAACCGCTAGAAACTGCTCCACAAAAGGTGCAACGGTCGACTTTGGAGGGTCAGGATTTCATCTCAGCTTTTTTAGACGGGCAGGATCAAAACTAACGGTGGTTACACTCACCAGAAGTAATATATTATATAATTATGTCTCTCTTTTTTTCTTGCAATTGCTAACAATAAACTTTTTTTGAATGATTTTGATTGTTTTAACTTTTTTAACTATTTATATCCATTGTTAATTTTACAAATATTTTATTTTTCTCTTACAAGATTATAAGTATGATGTTCATAAATTTGGAATATTCAATTGAGTAGTGTTTATTTTCATCCAACTTGTTGTAATTTCGTTTAAAACAAAACTAAATGAAGTACAAACATACAAACTGTCAAAGTTCGTTTAAAGTACCGATTCTTTAATAATATCTTCTGTGTTCGTCTTACAACATTAATATGATTTTTATACAATTATGGAGTTGTCATTACGATGCACTTATTTATGTCAATCTTTAGAGATGTATCTTTTTGAAAACCGAGTTGTGAATTTAAATTTTATTTGAAACCACATGGGTGAATGCTAACGGACAAATGGGCGAAACTGGGCATTAAAATTTTTAGCATCCCACCGCAATACACAGATTTATCCACCAGTTATTATTATCATTGTTATCAAATAGTTGGTAATTAAGATATGGTTTGTACTTAAAAAGCAATTTTCACTTATGGACAGTTTTATGTTACATTTCAAGATTAAGAGTAGAGATAGAGTTAAATTATTTTTTTTTTGGACGGCTGAAAATTTTATAAAATGGACTAGCAAGTAGCTAAAAACCCGCAAGAGCACAAGAAAGGAAATAGAAACAGACAAAACACGGAAACAATCAAGATAACAAGAAGGAAATCAAACTCCTAGCACGATGGTATCCGTTCTTCAATTCCATTCTAGTTTTGATCCATAGCGAGCCGAGGATCTTGAAGTTTTCCATAATTTTAATAGGGGAGAGTGTTCCATGATTAAAAATGATCTCATTAAGCGCTTTCCAAATGCACCAACATGTCGTAAGAATAATAGCATGAATAACTCTTCTTTTCTCCTCATCATTAGCAGCAGCTTTGTGGACTTCCAGCAGATCCTTAAAGGTGAAGGCAAAAATTGGAGGAACACCACACCATTGACTAACTTGAGCCCATATGAGATTCGCAATCGAACAAGAGATAAACAAATGATCAACCGACTCCTCATGGTCGCCACATAACCTGCATAATAAGGAAGATACTACCCATTTCAGCTCTCCAACATAGAATGTTAGCCTTTTTAGGGGCTAATTTATTCCACTGAAACGCATAGAATGAGTCATAGTGTCTAGATTGATGACATGATTCTTTAATGGAACGAACCGTAAAAATACTATCTTCCTTATCACCCCAACACCACTCATCATCCTTTTGGGACAATCTGACAGTGGCCAGCAAGGCCAACAAATTTTCAAGCTCATTTGCTTCTAAGGGACCCAAGGAGCGTCGTTTCCAACGCCATGACCATCGAATTATTCCATTGCTTACCTGAACACAATCCTTAATCAGAACTATTTAAAGATTATTAATCTTTGATAAAAATGGTTAAGTTAATAATGAAACAACAAAGGTTGTAGAGAAAGAAATATTTAAAGATTTATAAGAACTATTTATTTTTCTCGATGTAATTCATTTCTATTATTAATCGTGTAAAATAATATATTACATTATTTATGATAATTAAAATTGTTCTACAAATTTTCTAACGACATTTTGTTTATCAAACGTGTAGTACACGAGTATTAATCCACTATTTAAATATAAAAAAAATAAATGTTTGATATATTCTCTTCAATTTGTATGGAATGTACTAGTAATCGTAAAGATATCAACAAGTTTATAAACTTAGAGATGGTTCTAAAATTAGAGGAGTGTTTGATATATTGGTTTTGATATTTAGCATTAGAAATTAAAACAAGGAAAATATTAAACCCCAAACATCAAACCCTTATAAGGTGATAGATTTGACAACCGATTCCCTTGTTCTCTGGGCTAGGCCTTAGGAGATTAGTCATGCAAGTCGGGCTTACTTGAGATTCAAACGGTTTTTTCTTTCGATTTGGCCGGCTTTACAGTTTTATCTGGTTTAAAATTTGGCGCGAATCATTTATCATTTAACCTTTATTATGTATATCATTATTCATTTTTTAAAACTATAATTATGCATATGTATTATTGTATTTAGGGGTGTAACGAGTCAATACACTCGTGAGTTACTCGATTTGATTTCAAGTAAAGATAAAAAAAAAAGTTAAGAGAGCGAAAGGAAAAAAGTGACAACTACGCGCGCAAGAGAGAGTGCTATGGAGGAAAGGTAGGAGAATGATGACTCTCTTAAATAAAGCCATGTAGACAATCTTTTTTCTTTTGAAACGGATATACACAATATGCGCGCATGATAAGACTTGAATCCTCACCACTTTGGAAGACCATCATCAACACATTGGTACCATTATACTTTGGCATTCAGTAATTGGCATAGACCTCATGGAAGATCATATAATGAAGATTCTTAATCTGTTTTTTTGTGATTATATTTATTCCGACTAGTAGTTTCTTGCTTATGATCTGTATTTTATGACTCTGTATGGTTCTATTTGATCCTGAATCAAAAGTGAAGATAAGAAAGTTAAAGTTGTTTTTGTGAAGAGAATTAAGAATTAAGAATATCTTTGAAGTTGAAGACAAGGATGCTGAAAAGCATGAAGTCAAGGCTGCTGATTGTGGTTCTAATTTTCTACTTCTATTGTCGTATGTGTGTATCAATGTTTTACTTACTTTTGTTTGTTTGGTTATATGCTTTAGGATGGTTTGTTAATGCTTGTATGTATTTCAATTTCGGTATTGTTTGGATCGTTTGTGGCATCAAACATAGTATTGGTTTGTGTTTGATAGCTAGGTAAGCTATTGGCCTAGGAACTTTGTAAATCTCACGTGTTAGGTCTTAGGTTATAAGGAATGCCAAAAACTACATTAAAGTTCATCGGTTACAATATGCCGCCTTATTTTTTACCCTAAAATACCATAAAGGCGTAGATCACTCCTCATTTTACCCTGTAGTACCGTAAAGCCCCCTGACGTTAATAATGCCATTGAATGGTTAGTTTGAAGCGGATTGACGATCAGGTTCATGAGCCCGGCGACCAACTCGATGGGCGTACCCACAGTACACGGGTCGTACCCTAGCTATCAAGGTACCTAAGGGGCACTCTAGGTATAGCCTTAGCTATAAGTCTGTGTTTCTTGGGGTATGCCTAGCAAGACCGAAACCCAAATGCCTTTGTTTTGTAGTTGTTTTTATTTTTATTAAAAAAATTACAGAAACGTCACTCTCTCTCAGGTTTTTGCCATCGCATGTTCCTTGTTCAAAACTACCAAACTAGGATGGGTGACAAGAGACCAATGTTTTTAGAATCGGATCGGACGTCGAACCGGACGCCTTACTGGTTTGGTGGTCTCGGACCGGTTGGACCGGATTTAACTATATCCCTAACCATACAAACGAAGAATGATCACGGATGAACTAACCGCTCACACTCGTAATCTGATCGTTTCTTTCTTTCCATGCGCAAAATGCTACTCTCGAACCCCCCTCCAAAGTTTCTCTCGCCCATGATCTTTTAAATTTACGACCCTAATGCTTTAGTTGGGCCTTAAGCCCATTTACTTTCCAAACAAAAACTTACAACTTATGAATATGATAGCTTATATTTGTAGCCATCCTAATCTCACGTGAGTTGCATTGTGAGTTTTAACTCAACTTCCCATGGGCCCTCAAAACTTTGATTTCAATCCTACTACAGTATGCTTCTTTAAATAATACTTGCATTCCTTCCACGTAGCATGCAAAAAATTCAACATGTGAAACATAAATAATAATAATAAATAATAATAATAATAATAATAATAATAGTTTTAATGTATACAAGTTTCAATTGAACCTTTAATTGCTTTATTTAATATAACATATAATTGAAATGAAGACAACTTACTTACGTTAATCACTTTTTATTTGTATTTTGTTTTTAATTTTTGTTATTCTTGTAGTAATTTTACAAAAATCTATTATATTTTTTCTAAAATAAAATTTAAAACACCAAATAAAACGGGTTTTGCATGACGGCTTGTATATTTACGTATTAACTTACTAGGTTAGTCCTCGTGTATTACACGGATTGAATAGATAAAATATTAAACAATTAGTAATCAAAATTTATGCATTATAAAAAAATTTTTGAAGATAAAATATGATTATAATTACGTATAAATAGCTACATTAAGTAAAAATGCAATAATTTATTTTTCGTAAACTTTGTTTTATAAAAAAATTGTGATTTTTAAATAATTTATTTTAAGAAAAATGATTTTTAAAGAAAATGTTCGTTGTATTATGTATTTTATAAAAGTTTTATTTTTAAAAAGTGTGTTGTAATAAAAAATAGGTTTTTTATTTATTAAATTATATTTTTTTTTTGAATTTTAAAATGGTAAGAGTAAAATTATTAGTATTCATTATTATTATTATTATTATTAATATAGAGAAATAAAAAACTTAGTATGATAAGGCTTAAAATTGTTTTATTTTTATTTAGTTTTTTATAGATAGATATATAGGCTAAAAACCCATTAATTAAACGGATTATAGTTAGTAAAAAGACGAAGAGTTAGGTTATAATATTTTAATATTAAATATAATTAAAAATTATATATACGTAATAGTTCAAGAAATAAAAAAACTATACTATTTATAACTCTCTTATCTAAATACTTTTATTTTTAGACATTCGTTTTAAGATTTGTTTATTATAAATTAATTTTTATCAAAATCTTGTTTTTTAAACTATGATTTGTAATTATTTTGGTTGTTTTAATAAGACTATTTTTAAAATGTTCAACTTTATAATTTTTTAGAAACAAAACGATTTAAAATATTTGCTTAAAAAAGGTTTAGTGTTTTAGAAATTTTATATTATATATTTTTTTTGTTTTTTATTATTTAGATTTTAATTAAAAGATGTAATTTTCAACTTCCTTAATAAAATATATATTTTTTTAAAATATAGTTTGATTTCAAAAAATCTAGATAAGAGAGAGATTTATAGTAATTAATAAAATTAATTTTTACTATAATACCATTAGGAGGGAAAATCAATGTGTGAATATGTAGAAAATTTGACAATTGGCAAAAACATGACTTAAAAAATGATAAGTGGCAAAAAAAACTTCTTTTATTAGTATTGATAGATTGTATACAGATCGGTTCAGGAAAAAAATTACACCAAAACGTTTAAAAATACACAGGTTACAATTGTAATCTTAAAAAGTTTTTATACATGATAGATTAAAAGAAATAACTAAAATCTTCAAACAAATTAAGGTTTTTTGGTTTATTGGTAGATAATGTAAAAAAAAAATTTGTAAGGTTATCATGTAATTAATTGTAAGGGGTAATCTGTAAATAATATTAAAAATACTATTTTACCCTCAAAAGTGATTGTATTTTATGTATTGAGTTAAGTATTTATTCTTAATTTTATGATATCTTAAACTACACCTCTCATATATTTTATATATAGTATAGATAAATTTCACTAAATGGTCTCAAATTTAGTTAAAATATATCATTTTAGATCGTGATGTCTTAAAATATTCAAACTCCAAATATGAGTCAATTCAACGTATATTAAATCTTAAAAATATATAATTAAATATAGATAATTTCTACAAATCACCCGTCTATCAAAAATACCAATACCACGTATGCAATTGAATCACAAATTTGAATTTAAATTTTTTTATCAACACTCATTTAATATTATATCGTTTTTCAACATAACTTAAATGTCATATGGGGGCAGTATAAAACAATGGAAAGAAGCATGCTGCTTACACCCTAACTGGTGGTTAGATTACAAGTTGTCTGGTTGTAGTAATGGAACCACATGCTGGTGCAACGGTTGGGCAATCGAACGCCTCGTTATCCTTCGAGGTGCGGAGACATGAACCGGAGCTGATAGCTCCGGCAACTCCCACACCTCGAGAAGTGAAGCTTCTCTCAGACATTGACGATCAAGAAGGACTTCGGTATCTAACCCCGACAATTATGTTTTATCGTAAGAATTCAAAAATGGGAGACACGAATCCAGCGAGTGTGATTAAGGACGCTTTGGCGAAATTGCTAGTGTTTTATTACCCGTTGGCAGGTAGGATAAAGGAAGGTCCGGGGAGGAAGCTAATGGTGGACTGCACTGGTGAGGGTGTACTATTTATCGAGGCGGAGGCTGACATTATGTTGGAGCAGTTCGGAAAGACGCTTCATCCGCCATTTCCGTGTATGGAAGAGCTTCTCTATGATGCCCCAGGTGGCATCATCGGCTCCCCGTTGGTACTAATTCAGGTGATGGTTTAAACATATATAATATTACAAACATATATACTTATGTATTATACGGGTTAAACAAATACTATTTAATATATTAACAACATATACATGTAAGATATAAAATTGTATACCCTTACTTTTCCATTAAAATTGTAAATTACATTATGTCTTTTTGTTACTTTCGAAAACTTTTATCGTTTTTAAATTGATATTTGATAATTAATCATATTCATGAAATGCTTTTATATGAATAAAAAGATAATAGTTGTTCCTTAAAATGTGGTTTAAGTTGTTAATTTTATATCCTTATATTAATAAATAAAAATATTAAGTGACAAGTGTCACTCTCCCATGTCTCCTCAATATTTTTTCTCGTCTCTCTCATATTAATTAAATAATTTTTTTCTATTCTTTTGTTTTTTATCTCTCTATTAATATTAAATGTTTTCACAACTATTTACGTAAAATATTTTATATTTTAAAATAAATATATGATAAAAATTGTATAATATTTCATAAATATGTAAAAAGAAATTCTCTATCACAAAAAGTATAGCTTTACATTTTAACAACCCGTGTATTACACGGGGTTATTACCTAGTATATATATATATATATATATATATATATATATATAT
>BJCM01034873.1:0-14963 GCA_018326385.1 Flaveria bidentis | reverse complement strand
AAAAGTGACAACAGCAAAACATCATATTAGTATTGCAAAAAGGAGATTGAAATTGAATTGGGCGTTGTTGGGGTAAAGAGTGACCTTTCGCTTAAGAAGTTGAGCAGCGAAGAAGTGGAGTTCGAAATCGGGATGAGGGTGAGAGGTGAGAATTGAGGTGGCGATCTCCCAGACGCCGTGGGTCTGCTGGAACTGAACCAGCCACTGATTAGCAGAGACGCGATTGCAAGACTCCCTGTCGTGGTTTAAGACGTGAACCGTATGCGCCACCTACTCCTGTAACTCCTCCATTCAAGATCTCCTCATCATCATCATCGTCATCGTTGTCGTCGTCGTCGTCGTCGTCGTCGTCAACAGCAACAACAACAGCTCTCTTTCTTCATCAACACCCACACTCAAGTACCCAACCAACCATCATTCACGACCCTAACCACAGTGTTGCACCACGTCGCTAACGAAATAAGTAAATAAATTATCTGAAATAATATCTTTGCTATTTTATTTGTTAGAAAATTAAAAATCATTATCAAACACATTTTATGAAAAAGAGTCTTAGTATGTAAAAATTATTACAACATTTAATATATTAAGGGAAGTTGAAAAAACACAAAGTGTAAATCCCTAAAATTAGCTTTTAAAATTTTAGACCATTAGTTCATAGTTTATAAATTTTTTAATTTACGTTATTTAACATATAAATGATCATAAATGTTTATTTATGTTTGTAGAAAACCTATATATATTTTTATTAGTTAGTTTAATTGGAAAAGGGTAATTTTAAAGATTAAAACAAATTTGAAGGAAGATTTTAGAATTCTTAAACAAGGGTAAGCATCGTTTTGAGATGAGCTCCCTCCCTGGACTAACGCTTAGTTAAATACATATACGTGTGTGTGTGTGTGTGTATATATATATATATATATATATATATAGAGAGAGAGAGAGAGAGAGAGAGAACGGACTGAAGGAAGGAAGGACCAACCGGCTTCCTATGCATACTTGAACTTGATTGGGTCAACCACTGCTGATCTCAATCTCCCGATTGGATTTGTTCTTCAAAGTCAAAATCTACATCTACATCCGACGTATTGTGGTCAACTCCTGATTCAGATCTCCATGGGAAGCAATCACCTCCGTCATGTGGAGTCGATGGCGAGGCTGCCGTCGGGTGTGATACTGGGCGAGTCTTTTGCATCCGAGGACAAAGATCTCGTCTTTCCCACTAACCATTTCTCCAAACAGGCACTCGTCTCCTCTCCTCACAAGGTATCATCTTCCAATCAATACAATACCACTGCCACTGCTTGCTTTCGCCTCCTACCCAAACTCAAACCTTTCAACTCCATTTTCCACTTGTGAATTTATATTATTACAACCACCCAACATTTTACCCAACTTCAGATCAACACTTGTGCTTTCAATTTCAATACTAACTCAAGTAATGCATATGATCTATAACAGTACCTGGAGTTGTACAAGAGGTCAGTTGAACATCCTGCTGCCTTTTGGTCTGATATTGCATCCAATTTCTACTGGAAAAAGAAATGGGACCAACAGGTTTACTCAGAGAATCTTGATATCACTAAAGGGAATATCACCATTCAGGTTTACATCTATTTTTCTCCCAGATTCTGCTTCTTTAATCATTCATCTACCCACCCATTGCCCCTTCTTTTGTATCTTTCTCAGTGGTTCAAGGGTGGCATCACCAACATCTGCTATAACTGTTTGGATGCGAATATAGAATCTGGGAACGGAGACAAGATTGCACTTTATTGGCAAGGAAATGAGCCTGACATTCAAGGCTCATTGACTTACACACAACTTCTCCACAGAGTTTGCCAGGTTTTATGCTCTTCCTTTACTTTACGTCTCATTTTCTTTCTATAATTGTTGTTTGTAATTTCATTGTTACATTCTTCCATCCTTCCCACAGGTTGCAAATTTCTTGAAACACAGTGGTGTTCAAAAGGGTGATACTGTTATTATTTACTTACCCATGATCATGGAACTACCAATCACTATGCTGGCATGTGCTCGCATCGGTGCCCTTCACTCGGTACTGCTCACCAATAACTGTAGCGGCTATTATTGTTATTATCATCACAATTCCATATGAATATCCAGAAATACCTAACACAGAATTGTGTTTGACTATAAGGTTGTTTTTGCTGGATACTCTGCTGAATCACTTCACCAAAGAGTTATGGACTGCAAACCAAAGATTGTGGTAACCTGTAATGCAGTTATGAGAGGGAAAAAAATGATAGACCTCAAAAGCATCGTTGATGCCGCACTTCTAGAATCATCTCAAAATGGAATATCTGTAGGTGGGAACTATTTTAATATGAATCACATGCATGACCTACGAAATATCACAATATATTATTTTTTGTAGTTGATGTTCAGAATTCAAATTTTTACTGCTGCATGACCTACCTTTCTCTCATGTCCCAAACAGATTTATGCTTGACTTTTGAAAACGAATCAGCTATGAAGAAGGAAGCTACTAAATGGCAAAAGGGAAGAGATATTTGGTGGCAGGTATTGTTACTGTGTTGTTTGTGTTCTAGTGCTGTAAATATCCTATACCATTAAATTCTAACTTATCTATAATCATGTGCATTAAACTTTAAATGTTTTAGTAAATGTCTTAAGAGTTACACTTTTCCAGGATGTTGTACCTAAATACTCTACTACATGTGATGTGGAGTGGGTTGATGCAGAGGATCCACTTTTTCTACTTTATACCAGTGGAAGCACTGGTAAGCCTAAGGTACTTGAACGCATAAAATCTAGAAAATATATTTTTTTTATTTGTGATTAAGTTTTTTAAGGATCCGTGCTGGTGCATGCGATAGGGTGTTCTGCATACCACAGGAGGATACATGATATACACTGCTACAACATTCAAATATGCATTCGACTACAAAGATTCTGATATATACTGGTAGATCTTCATTCCAAAAAATTTATTTATTCTAATTTTTAGAAAAATATGTCAGGGATGCCATGATCTTCTTACACTTTTTTCAGTTACATACTTGGAGCGAAATATTTCAACAGTCAAGCACATATCTTCCCCTGTTGTCAATAGCGGCTATAGAGCTCCCTATAGCGCGCTACATAGTGTAGCTATGTTCCCGCTATTTGTTTTTTTGCGACCAAATAGCAAGCCCTAGCGTTTTTTAAATTTTTTTTTTTTTTAGATACAAAATCGACCCAAATAGAGTATTTTAGCTATTTTGGTGATGTTTGCTTACATTTTTTGCTACTTTATCGCTATAAATGTTAGTTTGTTGAATGTAAAACATTTCTTAAATCTTCTACTACGTTATCGCTAAACACAAAATAGTGGGCGCTATTTACTGCTATTCGTTACGTAGCATATAGGTGGCTTGTCGCTATTGACAACTATGATATCTTCTAATAATCATACCTGATTCTATTTTTTTTTTCAGTAATCTTGTCAGACTAGTTTTTGTTTCCTGATTAATCGACAAAAATTCGATGAGAAGGATGTAGCAAGTTATATTTTATGTTACTTTAAACATGTAACTGAAATCTTTTTGTCTCAGCATGTATTTAGAAGTTGTTTCTTTCTGAAATTTTAGGTGTACAGCTGACTGTGGTTGGATTACTGGACACAGTTATGTTACCTATGGACCTCTACTTAATGGAGCAACAGTTGTACTTTATGAAGGGGTAAATAATTCATATATTTGTGTATTATTCTGATAATCAGAGGTTATGCGTTCAAGGATACATGTGATCTAATATAATAATGTCTGTCATCTTATGATCCTTTACTTCAGAGACATTTCAATTTTCTGTGACTCTAATCAGCTATGAAAATTAAAAAACTAATTAATACCACCTATCAGGTGTTAAAAAGTTGAGATCTTTAAGTTATTTTGGTCAGTACCGGCACATGTACTATTTGATGCGATAGAAGATCTTTTAAAACTTAAGATAAGTGTTGCCTTCAGGTCCCTAACCATCCAGATTCTGGACGCTGCTGGGAAATTGTTGATAAATACAAGGTGACAATATTCTACACTGCTCCAACACTGGTGCGGTCTCTTATGCGTGATGGAAATGAGGCAAGCAGTCTTTCAACTGTTTATTTTCTTATAAGTATATATTTTTTATTTCCTTAGAAATTCTCTCCTATTAATCTTATAATTTTTGCTCCATGCAGTATGTTACTCGTTATTCTCGTAAATCTTTACGGGTCCTTGGTAGCGTAGGAGAACCAATCAACCCAAGTGCATGGAGGTTCTTCATTTTAAGTCGACCTTCAAATCTTTATAATATATAATTATTTATTGTATGTATCTCATGAAAATTCCTTTATTTGACAGGTGGTTTTTCAATGTAGTTGGAGATTCAAGGTGTCCAATATCAGATACTTGGTGGCAAACAGAGACAGGGGGTTTCATGGTACACAGTAGTTGATCATTATAATTTCAAGTGATCATATGATCTAATGCCACCTTTTGCCATTTATTGCATCAGATTACTCCCTTACCTGGCGCATGGCCACAAAAACCTGGTTCTGCCACTTTCCCATTTTTTGGGGTTCAGGTAATTTACAGAAAATATATAGTCGCATGATCATTCTTGACTTTATTTATAAAAAAAATTAATAATTTGAATGCAGCCTGTGATAGTGGATGAAAAGGGAAATGAAATTGATGGGGAGTGCAGTGGATATTTATGTGTTAAAAGTTCATGGCCTGGGGCATTTAGGACTCTTTATGGTGATCATGAGAGATACGAAACAACTTATTTCAAGGTGTTCCCAGGCTATTATTTTAGTGGTGATGGCTGCAGTAGGTAAATAATGCATTTTGAGTATCATAAAATCTCTCAGATGCGAAATGGTTACGTTGATTTATGTCGAATGTCGAACTGTTTCAGGGACAAGGATGGATATCATTGGCTCACAGGGAGAGTTGATGATGTGATTAATGTCAGGTATCTTCATTAAGTCTACTTGGACAAATGTTAGCAGTGTAACACCTAAAACAAGGAATTTAGACTGAAGAAGGTAAATTAAACAGAATAAGATGATGTGCCTATGGGCTAAGACTAGTCAAATCACCAGCTCAGACATGTCTAAATTGTCATTAAAAAAGTCTCATAAACTGTGTCTTTCATCATGGTTGCAATGAGAAGTACATGTATGTGAAGACAGTAATCCTTTTAATTCAAATCGGAATTAAAAGTTAATTGAAGTTGGATGCATTTTTTATAGGAAACCTGTAATTGTAGGACATTGTTGACATCCCAATGCTCTGGTACTTATAACTACATGTATGCAATGACCAATATGGATCTCTGTCTAATAACACACCATTGCAAATTTACTTTTACTGCTGAAATTCATTAGCTTACACTATTTGTAATACGTGAACAGTGGACACCGTATTGGTACTGCAGAAGTTGAGTCGGCACTAGTTTCACATCCCCATTGTGCTGAAGCAGCCGTTGTTGGTGTTGAGCATGAGGTAGCTTTTTATCTGCATTAGAGGTGGCAGTTTTGACCAAACAGGTTTTTTTTATCTCAGATGCTAGGGTTATGTTTGATCTCAAACTGATTAAGGTAAAGAAGTGTAACAAGAAGGGGTTTGGGGTCGGATGTTTCCCATTGGTTAAAAATGGTTCAAAAAGGTGTGGCAGGAAACCCAACCCAGCCCATTATTATCTTTACTAAAGAAGGCACCTGCTTTGACTCGTTACACTATTTACCTGCCCGCCTCTCTTTTGCATGTTATTTACATGTGGGAAATTGCTACAGCAATCTTTAATCTGTTTTGTATTGTTAGGTTAAAGGGCAGGGAATATATGCATTTGTTACTTTAGTGGAGGGTGTTCCATACAGTGAAGATCTTCGCAAAAGCCTTGTTCTTGTGGTTCGAAACCAAGTAAGTTCTCGTTAATTTCACCTTTTAAAAAATCGAATCCTTTTTAGATGTCTTGTATCAATGCTACCATGGTAATCTCTGTTCATATTTTTTTAGTGTTAAAAAGAACTACAGCTATAATTATGTTTGCTTATTGTTCATTAGTGTAGAAAGATTAAGAATTGCTTATTATTGTAATCTACAATTATATTGTGAAGATGTGTTATATATTTGCATATCAGATTGGAGCATTTGCAGCACCTGACAGAATTCATTGGGCACCCAGTCTTCCTAAGACGAGAAGTGGAAAGATAATGAGGAGAATTTTGAGGAAAATAGCCTCTAGACAGCTAGATGAGCTTGGGGATATAAGCACCCTAGCAGACCCAAGTGTTGTTGATCAGCTTATCGCTCTTGCTGATTCCTAAATATGAACCAACGTGTTTAGTCATGCCCATGATGTGTTATAAACTTTTTCAGGAAATGTGTGGCAATAATGGTGAGTGAATTATGGATATAAATTTATGATGGACTATTTGATCAATGATGTTTAAGATGACCCTAATTAATTTTATTGTAAAATTGATGGTGCAAACACAACTCTTTCTGAATATTTGCAATGGTGATTGCTGGTTGTGTGGCTAATGCAATTTTGATTACCACGTTTCAGTTTTCAAAGAACTTTTACAAATACGAGTCACCTAATAAACAAACAAACGTAACCAGTAATATCTACTCACATGATACATTATAAAATTGTTAGTTATACACATAATTTTCAATCCCAAAGTCTAAATGAAGTTTTAGAAGAGACTTAAACACAAAAAAATGTGATGTGGGTGGCAACACATTTAAGCATTGGCCTCCTCCTGTCTTGCCTTAAGTACCAGCTCTTCTGTGGTGGTGCCAATGATCTCATTTGCACGTTTAAGACCAGCACAGTAATACCTTCCTATTTGATCCTAATTAAGAAATATAAAATTCCCATAACTCTAAGCTAATATATGAATGGCATTAGTGTTCTGAATAAGTAACCAGGTATCTGACCTTAGAAATAATTCCTAATTTTTCTAATTTACTGACTGCATCATCGACATCAAAGTTGCATCTCTCACCAAACTCTTCCTTTAGTAGTTCCTCACATTTTTTATCTAGTTCCTGTAATTAGAGCATATATCTGTATAATTAGTGTCAAACTTATGAAATAAATGATATCTTTGACATAGATAGGTGCTACCTTTAAAGTTGCTTTCCCCTGTTCCATTAATATAAAGAAAGAAATGATCACCTCTTTTACCTGAATATGATTAGGATCAGTTAAGTTAGTCTAAAATCACATATTATCTAAAACTTGAAGTTATATATGTATGCTATTACTTCTTGTTGAATGACATCATCGCACAAATGAAGAAGAGTGCCTTTTCCACTATCTAGTTGTTTGTCATACATGAATTGGGTGATTAAGTTCTGATATGTTTCCATGTTTGCCTGAAACCTATAAACCAATCCTTGTCACTAACACCAACAAGACTCAAGTACACAAATGAACAACACTCACTCACGTAAAGTATACTTTGGCACAGTATCCAACTACTGTAGAGACAACTGCAATAATGACCCAAAAGTCAGCTTGAGGCGTTTCAATTGAACCAGTAGCAGCTGCCTGAAAAACTAAACACTTAGTTCAAAAAAGAAAGAAAATTGAGTGAAGGAATGAATATTTTACAAATGACTCACCAGACCGAATACAGCTGTTGTAAGAAATTTCACCCAGTCCATTGGGGTTAAACTTGGGTTTTTCTTCTCAGGCTGTTGAAAGAAACAATCTTCTCTCCTCAACCACTCAACTCAAATGAAAGATGAGATCGAGAACTAAAACTCACTCACCAAAACAATTTCCATATCTGCCATTGGGATTTGTTTTAAATGTTTCACATAGATTCCACGTTCTTTTTTTGTCTTCGTTCCTGCTAGTCTGTATCAATCAAGCATCAATTAAATTAAATATATATATATATATATATGTGTGTGTGTGTGTGTGTGTGTGTTTGTGTGTGTGTGTATGTGTGAAATTAATTGAATGATACCTGTACACAACAATTATCCTGTCAAATGTAGGTTCTTGGATTGTAATCTTACTCACCAAATTCTGTAAACTAGTAGAATGCTAAAGTCTCAGTTATTATATGTCTAGCTAGCCGGCATTAACAAAAAAAGAAATCTTTACAAAAATTAATTAATACTTTTACAACCTCAGCTCCATTTTCTCAATTCGGATTCGCTCAACATACAAGTCGTCCTGGAAATCTTCATTTGTGATTTTATCATCCTTCTTCTTAAGTGGTACGGTACTAGTTTTCTTGGGGAAAAACTTTTCGATTCTGCAAGCAAAATAACGAGTCTTTTAACTAGTATATAAGTACACGTTGTTGGTCCAGAACTTAATAAAAGAACCACAAAAAGCAGTCACAAAAACGCAGAAACACCAGTGACCTTTGTGGAACTCCACGACACCTTACAATGAACGCTAGACCCTTCTATTTATACTAAAAGCTTCATTAAGAAAACAAGTAAACCCTAATCACTTATTAGGAAACTCTATCAAACCAAAACGTACTCAATCAATTAAGCAAATCAAATCAAACTATTAAAATAATAACCTACCTTACTCCTAAATTTCAACCCACCAAAAATAAACTAACAAATTAAATCAAGATTAACCTAACATTTCCCCCCTTAATCTTGATACGGATCTCAACTTTTTAAAGCAATGTTGGTTCATCCTCTTGAGCTAGAGCCAAGTTGGCCTCCTCTTTTCCATACCAATCGGGACACTCATATGCGAAGTGTCCATACTTCCCACACTCGTAGCACTTCAATTCACTTTTGTCTCTAGAATTCTCGCGCTCAAAACCTCTTCTGCGCCCATTCTCTTCTCTACCATTCCCTCTTCCCCTTGCAACGATCACAATTGCCAAGCCCACGTCCTCGCCCATATCCATCATAACTGAGCTCACCTTGCTTTTGTCTTTCTTTTTCTTCTCCTCTAGACAACAGCAACTTCCCTTGATCTTTCTCCTTTTTATCAAGATCTTTAATTTTTTCTTCATAAGCCTTTAATCTTCCAATAGCTTCTTCAAGTGACATTTTTTCTAAATCTGAATATTGCTCTATTGATGCCACAATTGGTAAATACTTCCTTGGAACCGAGTTTAGGAGTTTTCTTCATTCATCTTCTAAACTTGACCTAAGACTCTTAAACTTTGTAACAATTACACCAAGTTTTCCGGAAAACTCATTAATGGACTCACCTTCTTTCATCTTTAACATCTCAAGCTCGGATCTAAGAGTTTGTAATCTTGCTTTTTGCACTCTTTCAGCTCCTAAATATCGGACTTTGAGTGCCTTCCACACTTTCTTTACATCCTCAGGGAGGGTTTGAAACACAAATGCTCTTGCCATCAGATTCTTCTTAGCCTCAACAGGCCCTTTCATAGCCGGGTCAACAACTTCCCATAAACCATAAGCTTGCAAAATTGCTTCTACCATAACTGACCAACTTGAATAGTTTGTTCCTGTCAACTTTGGGCACTGCAGTGGCACGTTTTGTTGCCGCTCTCTAACAATAATTGCTCCTTCAGCCATTCTTCTTTGACTATGTGGATCAAACAGGTTGTTGCTCTTTTTTTCGTCTCTTTTAACCAGATCAATCCTAGATCAATTTCTTTGCTGCCTTTAAGCCTCTACCACGCATGTTCTTTGTTTTTTTTCTTGTACCACACAAGTAATCTCAATCTTCTTCAGTTGTTACCACATAGGTGTCGTGATCCACACAAGATGTTGCCTTGCTGCACCACACCGGTTTCTTTCTCTTGCTGCACCACACATGTTTCTTTCTCTTACCGTACCACACAGGTTTCTTTCTCTTGCTGCTTTCCTTTGATGTCAAATCTGTTATTCTTTGGTGTTGATTTGCTGCTACTGCTGTTCTTGATCCTTGGTATGAGCTTCACCAAGCTCTGATACCAATTGTTGGTCCAGAACTTAATAAACAACCACAATAACACAGAAATAGTCACAAAAACGCAGAAACACCAGTGACATTTGTGGAACTCCACGACTCTTTTCTTGTATTATTATTAAACCAAAACTCACACCTTACAATAAACGCTAGACCCTTCTATTTATACTAAAAGTTTCACCAAGAAAACAAGTAAACCCTAATCACTTATTAGGAAACTCTATCAAACCAAAACAGACTCAATCAATTAAACAAATAAAATCAAACTACTAAAATAATAACCTACCTTACTCCTAAATTTCAACCCACTAAAAATAAACTAACAAATTAAATCAAGATTAACCTAACACACGTACCCTTGGAGGTTAATTAAACAGTAATTACAATTTCTATGACACGCTACAACTTACTTGGTTACTCTCATGATCCATGCCCATATGCGTGCAATTATCATGTCCACCTTCTCCATGATAAAGTAATCAGTTGTACAATCAATTCCAATGCCACGTCTAAAGATTATATACTGCAAAGTAATATTAATTTGGAACAATAAAAAGACTAATATCGACATGTCTTTATTTTAAACTATCATTGACTTGCATGTTTGTTGTAAAGTACCGGCAGGTTTCCACATTAGTTAAAATTAACTTTATATGCACCGCTAAAATAAAGCCATACAAACACTTCAAAGCTAGAAATAACAGTGAACAATACCTTATCTGCAAAGTCAGGAAGGTTTTCTTGTGGATGCTCCTTGAAGTACCTCTTTAATAAGTTTTTATCAAGCTACAGTAAAATGCGAGTAAAAAGGTTAAATACTAATAAACATATATAGTTATAAACAAGCAGATAGCGAAACCTTTGATTCATCCACTGATATGGGAAGATTAAGAAGATATTGCCCTGATTGTGCAACAGCAATCTCCTCATTAGTAGCTATTTTAAAGTTGCTCTTTTCAAGTACCTGCAAATTAAGAAGCATGTGTTGTGTCACATATCCAAAGGATGCATGTATGATAAAGATGGAGCTGAGTACCTTAAACATATAGTTGAGAAAGTTCTGTTCAAGATTATCAATCTCTTCTGAGGATAAATGTTGTTGCTCCAATTTTTGAGCCCCATAGACGGGATCAAACAACGCATATAGTTGCTGCAAGTCATGATAATGAAGTGAGATAGATGGGTACAATTAATCAAGATGCATATGAATTAAAAGCTAGGCAAGTAAGGGTTGTGTTGTTATTTTAAGAAAAGCAAGGTAATTAATTAATACCATGAGATCTTCAAACTGAAGAAAATACCATGCTCGAATCATATACTCAACTCTCTTGCAGAGCTTCAAGAACTCTGCACGGTCAGAACTCTGTTCTGCAGGAGATAAAGAATAGGATTGTGGTAAAGAAAATTAATATATACATGTACATTGATATTTAATTAATGTAAAAAGACCAGATAATTAGTTGGTTGGTATATTGGATATTGAAAAAGGATGAAAAGAGGAGATGGAATAGATGCCATGCATGATAAACAAGTGCACATGTAGAAACAGGAGATACATCCTAACCCTGGATTTGAAATATGTGTATGCATGCGTTATGGACGTATAATTAAATGTTTATTTGATTGATGAAAACATGCATGAATGCATACGCAAATCAATCGGCCTGTAAATGAAATATAATGAAATGAAATTGAAGGAAGATACACATACCAATGAGGTTGGCCAAAGCCATGATGAGCCTCGGCTTCAAAACTGGAATTACAGCTTCACGTTCCAATCGAATCACTTCCTTCTCATCTCTCAATTTGCTAAGCCGAGCCATAATAATCATATATAATTCATTCAATCCCCTACAACATCTTCATTTCTCCTCTATTATCTTGTTTTTACATCAAATCAAATACTCAAATATTAATATATACTCGCACATATTAAATTAACGCAAACAAACCATTTAATTTAATTAAGAGGTCAAAAGAAACTGTACGTCTATCAATTGCACATGCACCAAAATTAATGCCGAAATTCAATGCAAGATTAATTACACCTTTACGAGTTAATTATCCTTACATTAGTAATTTCTAAATTGTATTTTAGGGTAAAAATAGCATTACATACATGTGAAAAATCCAACATACACCATTAATCTCGTAAACTATAAATAGGTTAACGTAATAAAAGTATTTAATCACTGAAATTGAGACTTAATTACTATCCCATATATGCAACTCCAACACCCACGTCACCACCACCTTTAATTTCTATCCCATATATTTTTTATGACATGGGCTAGTTCCTACATATATGTACTAATTTTGGTCATTGTTGAAGATCGAGGTGGTGAGTGTAAATTTATCATAATCGTTCTGTTTTTTCTTCCTACAAGCCAAGTAAACTAGTTTTATTTAGGTGTTGTCATATATTAACGCGTTATACTTGTTATACACTTCTTTTTAAACTTTAAGATAGATACAATTAAAACTTTTTCAAGAGTGCAGAGAAGAAATACACACCCAAAGAATAATAAATCATATAAGCTATTGATGAATGCTTAAATGACTTCAATGGTAGAAATGAATAAATCAGAAGAAAAAAAGCACAACTCTACACAATTATACAAAACCATCAAGTTTACTATTCCTTTACTTCATTTATTAATATGTAGGATAATAAATTGTTGTTTATCTTACCATTGAATCTTGAAGATGATAAAAAGGTAAAGAATAATGATTATTCAAATAAATAAGTATAAAGTTTTGTTTAGCAAAGATTTTTTATTTTGATTAGTAAAGATAGAATAGTAAATTTGTATGGATTTAATTAAAAGGTTAAATCATGTTAATCTTTTGCAACCATTAATGAAAACAGGTAAAATAAATGAGAAGTATTTTTGTAAAAGTTAAATTTTAGAGGTTAAGAAAAGAGAGGGGGGGGGGGGGGGGGGGGGGGGGAGAGAGAGAAAAGGGAAAGAGAAAAAAGAAACGGATAAAGAGGGAGGCGGGTTTAGGATTAGGAACCAATGAAAAAGTAGCGATGGCGGTAGCGAAGCTGCTGCTTCTCCCATCTCTCAAGCTCCCATCGAAATTGGAAATCAGCAGCAGGGATCACCAGCATGGTCAACAACCATTAGCATTAGCATGGGTATCATCATTCAATAACAATAACAAGATGAAGATGAAGATGAAGATGAAGATTAAGATTAAGAAGAAGAGGAGTTTTGGGGCAGTGTGTGCAAGCCCTCTGTTTGTAGAAATTGCAGATGCGGGTGCGGGCGTGGGGTATTCCACCGCCAGCTACTACACCTCTCTCGGTTTGTTTGTCATCTCCGTACCAGGACTATGGTCCCTCATCAAGCGCTCCGTCAAATCCAAGGTACCAATCAATCAATGACCTAACCTAACCTGATTCCTAATTCTTATTCCTTTGAATCTTCAGGTTGTGAAGAAGACCTTCGTACAAGAACAGCAACTTGAAAAGAAGAAGACGCCTAACCAGGTGGCCGGAGAAATCCTCTCCTTCTTCACTCGTAACAACTTCTCCGTCGTCGACAGAGGAGAGACTATCACGTAAGTCCTGTCCATCATATCATACTAATTAGTTTAATTAAGTAGATAGATATTAGATAGATAGATAGATAGATAGATATTAGATAGATTGGTTTTAATTCGTTCGGTATCCACGTACAGATTCGAAGGCGTGATGGTTCCGAGCAGAGGGCAGGCGGCACTCCTGACCTTCTGCACGTGCATCAGCCTGGCTAGTGTCGCCCTCGTGCTTACCATCACCCTCCCAGACCTCGGTAACAACTGGTTTGCCCTCACCATTTTCAGCCCATTGGCGTAAGTACTACTACCAATTTCTCTCTTGATTATTACTATTATTATTATTATTATTATGTATTATTATATATACATGTAACATGTGCGTCTATGAAAATATAAGATTCTTAAGAATTCAATTCAAACAGAGGAGCGTACTACTGGAAGCGAGCATCAAGAAAAGAGCAGATCAAGGTGCGGATGCTGGTCGCCGAAGACGGCACGCTGTCCGAGATTACGGTCCAAGGGGACGACCAGCAGCTAGACCAGATGAGAAAGGAGTTGAACCTCAGTGAGAAAGGCATGGTTTACGTTAAAGGCATCTTCGAGAGATGACATCACATCAATCATCAAACCATTCCCTTTGCACTCTATTACTTTACTTAATAATATAATCATTTCATCATTATATGTATGTATTGTATCTCAACTCCTTCTTACTTAATACTAATTGCATATTCTAATTAACTCTTCCATCTCTTGTCTAGGATTTACTTGTTCACACATTATCTTTTCAACTCTTTGGTGCATCAAAACCTCAAGTTGGATGTGTTTTGCATATGTTCACACACAATTTGTGCCCTTGGTGCCTGCTTGCTACATCAAAACAACTGTTCTTATGTGCTTTATAAGTTGTATAAAAGTGCTTCTACTGCTTAGATGCACAGTAGATGAAAAAACATCCAATCGAACCTCATCTACATGGCCCGTGATGAAACATCATAGAGCAAGGTCTTTGACAGACAACCTACCTGATACGTCAGCTTCTCAAACTCCTCCTAGAAAGTCGACATTGTAGCTATACAGTGTGGTTGGGTGAGGGCGTCTCTCGGGTCCTTGTAGCCTATGGGTGTGAATCACTGTTGGAGGTTTGGGTGAAGTCAAACCCAAGTGAGTGGGCCTCTCCACTTGGTAATCCATCTATTACAATTTACATACACCCTCCAAGTTAAAAAAAGGCTAGCTAGATCAGAGAATGATTATCTTTGAATATAAACATGCATAACTTCATTTATAGTGTTACACATGAAGAAACAATTTACATGCATGAAGAAAGTGTTACACATAATTGAAATAAGAAACAATCGATCATAAGCTAACTTGAAATTGAATTAAAATCGCAACGAATTCTTCATTGTCAGTCCCCCGACTTGTTCTCGGGACTTGACATACATACATATATACATATATATATATATATATATATATATATA
>BJCM01034866.1:0-21270 GCA_018326385.1 Flaveria bidentis | reverse complement strand
TGAGTCCAAACAGGGGGTGCTTGTGACACCCTACACATATCCCACATCGGCCGTGAACAGGAGAGATTCCTGGTTCATAAGGAATGTCCGGTCTCTAATATCAACAACGCGTTTTGTGCGTATTGGCTGTGGATGAGAGGAGAACTCCACAGTTAAGCGTGCTCAGGTGGGAGCAATTCAGGGATGGGTGACCTCCCTGGGAAGTTTTCACCCGGGCAACCAAAAGCAAATTCGTGAGCTCCTCGGGGGCAAAGCGAACAATATTGTTGATGGGAGAGGCCGAGTGTGACAAACTTTATGGAAAAGTACATCAGATAAAACATGTGTGTTAAAAGTCTTCGGAAGAAATGTGTCTTCAAATGTTGGCTTCGGAAGACTTTGTCTCTGAAGCTTCGGAAGACTTTATCTTTGGATTCGGAAGATAACTGTTTTGGCTTCGGAAGATTTCACACTTAGAATATTTTTGTTACATATGTGAAACTTCCAAAACATTATTCTTCAATGTACTTGTGCAACATGCAGGAGAGACTTGGGTGTTTGGGTTGCATGAACCTTTTCATATAATCTCTACACATATGTACTAAAATTCATATTAATGTAGCCTTGTAATTTAATTTGATAATGTGAAAATTGTTTATCCTGGTTTTATTATAATTCATATTACGATAACACAACTAGACAACACAGATATACATGAACTCAAGTTGTTACAAGGTGAACATTAAATGTTAAATACTTCATGCATTAAGGTTAAACATTCAAATAACCAAATTGTAAACCCGATAGTGATTACAAATAGTCACCCATTGTGTTTTTTTTAAACGGCTTAACTACTTCACCTTAAATCTACTTCAACGCCTCATGGTTGAGGTACAGGCCTCCCCTTTTGGTTGGGGATGACTCACCCCGCTGAGCCAATGGGCCTTTGGTACACAATTATGTAAATAGAAGATTCAAACATAAACATCCAATTATTGCATTTTGTTTTATGCTTTCTTCTATACTTCAACCGATTGGTAAGAGAGGCATTTCAGCCCAATCCCGAATCACTTCATCTCTCTTTTGAGTTCACAGGCTGTTCCAATTAGTGGCTAATAAGCCCCCAAGGCCCAAACGTGAGGGTTTTTTTAGCTGTGATAGATTTGGTGAAAATTTGTTGTTTCTTTAATAAAAGCCAAACATGAACAAAAAAAAATATTTGATTAGTTATATGGATGAACACAAATAGAGGCGTTTAGTTTATTGCATTCGTAAACGTTCATTAATGTACTCGTTTATATATGTTCATTCATTTACATTTGTGTTCATTTGTTTATGCTTGCTTGTTTGTTTATTTAATTATTATTTATTATTATTATTATTATTATTATTATTATTTATTATTATTATTATTTTGCATATTTTACATGTTGTATCTAACTTATGCATTTATACAATATGTGACCCCAAAAAAATTACAACACATGAGAATATCAAGTATTAATTACCCTATTAAAAAACATTTATGACCCCACCACGGATAGTGTTTATACTTTTTTTATTCTCAAATGAATATACGATCGGTTGTATCATTAGCGGTTGTTTTCATTCGGTTGTATTCATTAGTGTTTGTTTTCGTTCATTTAAACAAAAAAACACGAACAAATTTCATTTTTAACAAAGGAACATGAATACCTAATTTCATCTTGTTAGATGTATGCAAACCATTCATTTGATGTAAATCGCAAACAATGGCTCGCGCGGTATATTTTTGTTTCCTTGCAACCCTAATTGGGCCCTGTTCATTCAGCTTAACTTTTGGACTAACCCATTTGATAGAGGATTTGCCTCTTAGAAGGGATATATTGGGTTCAAACCCAAACAATGATCTAATTTGATGTAATGTAGGAATATAATTTATTTGTCGTTAAAATAAAATCTAACTGCAGTCGCCCTCTTTTTGTTTAGCTACCATAAACTATTTCAGCATATGCCTTTAATTTTCTTCGTAATGAATTTCAAAGTTTACTTTTAAAGTTGGATGTTCAAGACATTTTATTCTAAACAAATTTACAATCCAATTACGAAATGTAAAATGTTAATTGCATCATATCGCTTTAGTTCCCTCACGTGTTTGCTTCTTTAAATATAACGTTTTAATTGGCGTGTCTCTAAAAACCTATAAAATACAAAAACAAAGTGAAAGTAACGTATTCAATATACTAAAAGATTCAATGTTGCCACCAAGAAACCCATCAAATCAACTGTAATGTTCTTTACAAATGAATTAATGACTGAATTATTTTGTGTTTTTTTACAAAGTCATGGATAAAAGTAGATGAAGTAGCAATTACGCGTCCACATCTTACTTCCTTTTTGCAATCTTCTTTACACATTCTAAAACAAAATTGTTCAATGAATCAAATTTCAAGATACTATAGTTTGAATCAAGTTCTTCAAATTGACTAAATTTTGTACTAAATTTGTAGGTTGAGTAATAATTTAAGGACAAATTTTGTAACTTACTCTTGTACTGTAAAGTTGGATGGTATAACTTGTCTTTTCTAAGATTTAGTTGTTAGATGTTAGTTGTGCATTGATATGAATCACTTTTACACATCAAATATTGTGTTGTTAAAAGAGTAACGTGTGCCTTAAGTTTCATCTTACATGTCAACATAATAGTTGAATGTTAATCGCCTCAACCTTTAGTGACCATTTAAGCAACATAAACATTTGTTTACACACTAAATCATATATGAATCATAAGAATATACATGCCATAAGGATGGATAGTCTTTAATAATAAGAGTATCCTTAACGCTATGATAGAGCTTGGTATGCAGAAATGAGTAGCGGAATGGAATGAACCATTGAGGTAAATAAATAAATACATGTTTGGTTGGTGAATGTAATGGAATGAACCGTTACATAATTGATTTTATTTCCTCAAATTCATTCCATCTACCCCTGTTTTTTTCATTCCATCCATTCTTCCATTATTAGTCACTATAACACTCACTCACCCACCATAACAAACACCATCGTCACGGGTCACCACCGCCCCGGGAACACCACTGTCGGAGCCCAAGGTCGTCGCCACCGCCGGAAACCACCAATGGCCACCACCGTCACCGGGAACCACCACTGAAACCATGACCACCACTGCCGTCGGAAACCATCGCCAACCATTGAAGCCGCCGGAAACCACCGCCGGCCACCGGAAACCACCGCCGGTCACCAAAAACCACCACCGCCGACCACCGAAAACCACCACCGCCGGCCACCGCCGGCTCCAGAAACCACCACTACTCACCGTCATAACCACTTTTATATTTTATTGATTCGTTTTTTCATACCTAACAAACAACACAAAGTAATGATTTATTTATTTATAAATGGTAACCAAACAAAATAATGGAATGTAAAAATTATTTCATTCTTTCATTCATACCATTCACTCATTCATTATATTCATTCGTTAATTCCATTACATTATACCAAACGGACACAGTTTGAGGGATCCGTGGGTGGGGGTGGCATGCCTGTAAGAGCTACAAGGCTAAAAGACATCACTCGTGTTAAAAAGTCGTCGAGGGAAGTCGGGGGTCGGGGTCGGTGTGGGGGATTGGGTTTTGTTTCTTTCTAACTTGGTTTACACACACATTTGTATATTTATGTTTTAAGAAAACTGAAAATATCAATGTTAATGAATTTTATGCATCCTTAGTGGTTTTGCTTTAAAAGGCAAATTTTCAATCGGATAGTTGAATGTATATTTAAAGATAGTTGAATGTATATCTAACCTTTTTATAATTTTAGTGGCGGAGCTTGAACATCCCTGTAAGGGGGCGGGGCGAATTTAATTTCTTTTAGGGTGACGAACTCGAAATTTATATAAAAATTTACACTAACGGACTAAAATTTAACACTACCAACGGAAAAACTGTTGCTATATAATGTTTTACAAATGTGTCAGGATTTAAACTAATAAAGCACCAAAAATGTCTAACTTACTGGAACCACAAACCCCTCCCCCCGAAACCCATTTTGTTCGCCCTTACAGCTTGCTAGAGACCATCCCTCAACCCTCGTGTGTTGGCTGAAACCACAATGTTTTTTTTCAAACGATGACTCACACTTATTAACTCATCCTTATAAGCAATTTCTAATTTAACTTATGCTAGGTTTAGAATTCTTGTTTTCTTTGAAGGGTCTATGACTCTCATCATTAGATTACAACCAAAGTGGTTGAGATTATTATAGTAAGCAATGTTGTTGGGACCGGATCAGACCGGCCGGTCCAACCGGGGATCGGCTAGGTGGCCGGTCCGGTTCGCTATGATTCGTTTTGGGCTGGTCAAACCGGTGGTCGGACCGAGAATCCGAACTAGTTCGAACCAGATTTAGATATTTATTTATTTTAATGGATAAAAACAGGATTTAAACTATAAATTAATGTGTTGGATATACATATATAGTTAAGTTTTATATATAACTATAAAATACATATACAAATCATATGTAAATTATGTATATATAATTAAATATACAACTATATATATAATATACTATATATATAATTATAATGTTATTCGGTTTTTAAATCCGGTCCGACCAGTTCTATCACCCGACCAGTTTTATCACCAAACCAGTAAGACGTCCGGTTTAACATTCGATTCATTTCTAAAAATAGTGATAGAAAACGAGGAGCGAGAAAAAAAGACCGGTTAGAAAAATAAAAAGAATTTACCAGCCGTTTTTTTCCTAATTGAATTTGTAATTAGAGCTCTTTAATCTCATTTACTCCTCCATTTAAATGGCGGAAAAGTGTAATTTGTTTCCTATTTTTTAATTTTATTTTTCTGAAGTTTATTTCTCACCTCTTTCTGTATTAAATTTACGTATTAAACCTTTTAGTTTTGTCAGAGTGTTTTTAGACCTTAGAATATAATACAATAAATAATTAAATTATTAGATAATTAACTCAAATAAGAATAGTTAACTTACAAGGTTTGCTAGCAAAAATATTTATTTGCGAAAGATACTTAACTCGTAACACATACATCCATTATATATTTAGTATTATCATTAGATAAATCTATAGCATATAAATCTATTTATTTGTTTTTAAAACACATTTTACATTTTTTTAATCTCCTAACATGTAAATTTTGAATTTCAAGTTTATTGCCATTAGAATTATTTATGTCGAATGATAGAAGAAGGAGATGAATGAAAAAAAAGGAATGAATAAAATGAAATAAAGAAAATAAAATCAACAATATAATGATTTATTTTATTATATTTATTATTTATGAACAATGTTTTTTTATTTCATTCTATCTCTAATTCTTAGTTTTTTTCCGATGTTATTTAATAAAATCAAAATACGGTTAATAAAACATTCATCCCTTTCAAAATCGAAAATGAAACATAAACCAAAGGTCGCTAGTTGAATACCTTTCAACTCAAAGGACTCTACATGTACATCTTATTATGTGTAGTAATTTAGGGTTTCAACATACAACAATTGAACATTCACTTCAATCGACAGCTTTCAATCGATTCCCCTTCAACTCCGAACTGCTTCGCCGCCGGCGTTGACTGGAGACCACCACAAAAGCTCGGACGGCGGAGGGTTACTGTTTGTTCTTCCGGTGTCTGAACTTAAAGCATTTCTGCAATTCACTGTAATTTGAGTATGTTCTTGCTTATTTGTCCTATTACATCGATTGTAGTTCTCTTAATTCATTCATTGTTGTAAGGAATTCAACGTTTTAGCCTTTAATTGCAGCTGAAAGCTGAAGAAATGGCTAGTGGAAAGGGAGATAAGGCTGCTAAGGCCAATAAATCTACTGCTGTTGCCAAATCGAGTAGTGGGTGTCTCTTAATCTTTACTAATCTTATGTTTAATCTCAGGTTTTTTCATCACACATTCAACACATGGTACAATGCGTGTGAGTTTGTTTGGTTTGGATTAATGGATTGAAAATGGAGATACATTGATGTTAAATTTGAGAACTCATGAGAGTTCTAATATGTTTGTTAAAATCTTTGATTGATAAGTCAAAGGTATATAATATCTTTTGACTATAATATTCAGACAATGGATGTTAACTCAATTGTTTGCATTAGTGGATGATTGGATGCATACACCAACTTCTGTTACATGTGTTGGAAAGATGCGTAAAATTATAGATTATGGTTTGACATGAAAGCATATAGAATTTTTTTCAACTTAGAGAATAGAGATTGATGTGAAGTTGCCAAAGTTTTGGGAGAAAGCTGATAGACGCAATACTTTGATAGCATATCAGTGAATTGGTGAATTTTGTTCTAGATTAGTAATAGGATCTAGATCTCTTAAATTTTTTTTATGAGGGGGTATGTTTGAATGTTTGATCTTAAAAGCCTGACAAACATGCTTGAATTCATATAGAAACAGATGCATTTATCTGTATTCTATTTGTAATTATGTCATGAACATTGTGACTGCAGAGGGAAGGAAGAAAGAGACTGGTCTAGGTCTTACTAATACGAAAGATGGCAACTTCGGGGAATGGTATTCTGAGGTATATGGATTGTATTTCTTTTTCTAGTTTGCCATGCATTACTTTTGTAATTTGAACCAGGAAATGCATAAGGGGTTGAATATATTAGTTTTTCACTCACTCCTGTTTGGTTAGATTTCATTCATATGTTACGAAAGTTGATATCTTATATTTAAAAGCATTTGACCTGATTTTTTTGTATTGTTAATGTAAAGAGTTTCTACAACACCATCTCTTTAATGATGATAGCTCTCCCACACTCCCCCAACAAATTAAGCGTCCCCTCGTAATCAGATTTCTAACACATATTTTCTTTGACTACTGTAGGTCGTTACAAATGGTGAAATGATAGAATATTATGAAATATCTGGCTGTTACATCCTCCGGCCATGGACAATGGCTATTTGGGAGATAATGCAAGTAAGCTTGGAACTATAACTTTGATCACACACACATATATTAGTTGATACTTCTGCTGGTCTTTTTTTGCGCATTGTTTGTTAAAATACTAGAAAAAAACAAGATAAACGTTTTTTGACATCTTCATGCAGAACTTCTTTGATCCAGAAATTAAGAAGATGAAGATTAAAACTTGCTATTTCCCGCTCTTTGTGTCCAATAATGTTCTACAGAAAGAGAAGGATCACATAGAGGGTTTTGCTCCCGAGGTAAAATATATAAACTGCATATCCTCTCATTGATCTGAGTGTTTATTTTGTCAATTTAAGTTTAGAGATTTATTATTTTAGGTTGCTTGGGTCACAAGATCAGGTGATTCTGATTTGGAGGTTCCTATTGCCATTCGTCCAACTAGTGAAACTGTCATGTATCCATATTTTTCTAAGTGGATTAGGGGACACCGTGATTTGCCCTTAAAACTTAATCAGTGGTGCAATGTTGTTCGATGGGAGTTCAGTAATCCTACCCCATTTATCAGGTGTGATTTTGAATAACATGTTTTTGATTAGTCAAACCGTTCTTGGATCTTAATCCCTATTTGAAGTTGGTTTATTCAAATGTTGATGGTTGAAGCACTAAACCCTCTACTATTGTAGGAGCCGTGAGTTTCTTTGGCAAGAGGGACACACTGCCCATGCAACAAAGGAGGAGGCAGATACCGAGGTACAAATTTAAGGCTTAAAATGCATTCATAATAATTTTCACATATATAAATGGAATTAAATGTCTATAAGGTGATCCATCTGACTGTGACTATTGATGTTCTTTAGGTTCTTGAAATCCTTGAATTGTATAGACGCTTGTATGAGGAGTACTTGGCTGTCCCTGTTGTGAAAGGGAAAAAGAGTGAGTTAGAAAAGTTTGCTGGTGGGCTCTATACTACTAGTGTTGAGGTACTTAAAATAAGATATTACTGTTGGCAATTTTAAATTTTTTACTTGTGAATGGGTTCATTTTGGCTATTTTATACCTCTAGTCCTTAATGGACTGTACTTCAGGTTTGGTGTGTGTCGATTTATTTTGTTCAAGTTATAGTAATCTAGGGATCATAAACAAGAAAAGTTATTATAAAATATAATATCATCTGTATATGCTATTATTAAGTATCAGCTAAAGGTCATGGCTATAAAGATGCAGTTTCAAAAAGCATAAAACATCAAAACAGGGACATACATGTAATGTTAAAATTTAGGGACGGTGTCTGTAGTTTTGACCAAACTACAGCGGATGGAAAATGTTAATTACTCTAATTGAAATGATCAAATTCATGTATTCATATATGCACTTTTTTTAAATAGCTGTTTTGGGTCAATTTGACATGATCCACTTTGACCTGCACTTTTTTTAAAATAGTTGTTTTGGGTCAATTTGACACGATCCACTTTGAGCTGTTACCTGTCAAGTTCATTTTGTTATCTAAGATTTTATTAACTATGAATTGTTAAATGACATGTCATGATAAGTGCTTCCATTCTTGCAGGCCTTTATTCCAAATACTGGTCGGGGTGTACAAGGTGCAACTTCACATTGCTTGGGCCAGAATTTTGCTAAAATGTTTGAGATTAACTTTGAAGATGAAAAGGGAGAGAAGGCTATGGTTTGGCAGAATTCCTGGGCGTATAGTACCAGAACGGTAGTCATTCATTTTTCATAGTTTTTGTAAAAATTAGTTAAGTTATATGTAACAAGTGTTGAATTATAAATGTGATGTATACAGATTGGGGTGATGGTGATGGTTCATGGTGATGATAAAGGTCTGGTGTTGCCCCCTAAAGTTGCGGCAGTGCAAGTTATTGTGATTCATGTGCCTTACAAAGATGCAGATGTTAAGGAAATAATGAATGCATGCTCTGCCACTGTTAAGAGTTTATGTGATTTAGGCATTCGGGCTGAGGCAGACCTTAGAGAGAATTATTCACCTGGTTGGAAGTATTCTCACTGGGAAATGAAAGGTGTTCCTCTGAGAATTGAAATAGGACCAAAGGATCTCGCTAATAACCAGGTAAGCGAATACTCATTGTCTCATTCGATCTGCTTACGTAGTTACGTATAAATGGTTCATCTTAACTGTTCACTTTTCTAAATTGGTCAATATCAACCAGGTGACTTATTGGGTAAATTTGCCCAAATTCTGTTTTTAATGCATGGAATTTCCTAACTTGTTCTATATAACATTTAGATTATGTGTGTAATGATATTTTTTTGTAGTTATAACTAATGCATCAATGATATATAAAAGGATTAAAGAAATAGGCAAGAATATGCTTGCGGTTAACCCAACTGGATCCAGTCTGTTACCGGCACTAAAACCTACCTGTTTAAACCTGGATTTTGTTTTAACCTGTTATCTCAGCCACCTGACTTGACTGTTAGGCCATCTTTAGTTGCGAATGATTAATGCAAAGCTTGATGTGTGTTTTCAGGTGCGTGCCGTTCGTCGTGACAATGGAGAAAAAGTTGATATTCCAATGTCTGATTTGGTCGACAAAGTAAAGGGTATGCTGGATAATATCCAGCAAAACATGTTTGATGTTGCCAAGCAAAAACGAGATGCTTGTATTCAAGTTACAAAAACTTGGGATGAATTTATTGAAGCATTAGGTCAAAAGAAATTGATCTTGGCTCCATGGTGTGATGAAGAGGTAATAGTTTTAGCTCTCCAATGATACAATCAAACACTTTCTGTCAAAAAACTTTTTTGTTTAGGAGGTTGTAATTTTGTATACTTGCATGTGTAGTAATTTTGTATACTTGCATGTGTTAGATATGACTCTGGGCAACATGTAATGAAACACAACCTGATTCCAACCCAAACGGGTTGGAATTTTCACTTGTTTGGCTCACATCTCTTTATATTAAATAATGCTTCAGGAAGTCGAGAAGGAGGTGAAAGCAAAGACAAAAGGGGAGACAGGGGCTGCTAAAACACTTTGTTCTCCATTTGACCAGCCAGAACTGCCTGAAGGTATTATTAGAGGCTAGTTATAGAAAAAAACATGAATTGTATCATCTGTCATTTGCCAATTTAACAAACAAAGATGAGCGTTAAAACACTTGGGCCGATCTGGCAAATAGTTTGATTCTATATTGACTTGAAACAATCAGTTGCAGGGTGAAATGGGTGGGTTGGGTAGCCCGTGAAAACGGGGTAAAGTTCAGTCCAAGTCGGGTTGGGCTGACTCGCATACACTTCTGTTTTCTTTTTTAAATTTTTATATGTACTAAATGTGTTAATCCTAACTGGAAATACAATATTATTGCAATATAAATATATAATATTGGTCATCGATTAATATTGATTTACTTTCTTTATGTTTGAGCTTTGACCCATTTCCTCTTTTAGCAATAGATACTTCTTTTTCTATTTGACCCTTTAGGAATAAACACAATCCAAATCCACCGTTATTACTAATGGTTGGAAGTTTTAATTGCAAAAATAAAAACAATATATTGTACATTGTAAGAATGAACATGTTTTCACCTTTTTTGAATACTCATGTAGCGTTATTTCTGTGACAGGTACATTATGCTTTGCATCAGGGAAACCTGCAAAAAAATGGACCTACTGGGGAAGAAGCTATTAACATTATTTTACGATTTCATTTTCTTGTTTTTTCATACCATATCAAATGTTTGAGAATTTTTATGAGTTTAACCATTTGCTAAGATTGTGTTTTGTGTTGAGCCTGAAACAATGGTTCATGATGTTTGATATTTCTCTTGATATTGCTAAATTATGATTTATATGATTAGAAACGTACGTGTTATTCAACTAGAAAATTAGGAACGCTGGTGATTAAAACATGAGATTAAGGTAATGTTGTTTAGTTAGTGTTGTGTTGATGGTTAAAGGCCAGTTCTACTTTGGTTGATTCTGTTTTAGAACTGTTTTGGACCAGGTCGATGACCAGATCATCCCTGGCGCGACTGGTTTTGTCCACATGTATTCATAGTCATGTTTCTGCTTAGCTTGTAAACAAATCGAATGTTCAATGAATTGTTTGGGAACTTTGGTAATGATTGTTCATTTAAAATGTTGGGGAACTTTGTTTTATTTGAATATTGTTGGTTACTTTTAAATTGTTGGATATTGTAGAATCATACAACGATGGTGTTAGGTGTTAATTAGAACTATCTTCTTAATAAACAAACACAAACAAGAAATTTTGTTTGTCTAAGCGTTTGTTATTGTTTGTTTGATTAAAAATCAAACGAACAAGCAACCTTGGTTTGGTTTGTTTATATGTCTACCAAGCTTTACGATAACTTTTGTTAGCATTGTTTTAAAAACCGGTCTGGGCCGGAACAGGACTTCAATCCAGTCTAGTCCCTTGTTTAAAACCGTTTTGATGTTGAACATGTTGAATTGGGGGTTGGCTTATTGAACTGGTTTTTATTTATATTTTTAAGTATTTTTACATAAATTCATTATAATAATTATAATTTTATCATGTTTTTATGTCTGGTCCGACCATTTGACCAGTAAAACGTTCGGTTCAATGGCCGGTCCGATTATGAAAACATTGCTAGTCAGGTTAGGTTTAATTCAATTTATAAGTTTTTCCAAGTCCTTATGATAAATACGTAATGAATTAAGATTTTGGAAAATGTTTTGATATTTTTTAATATATTTTCCTTATAACTAATTATATATTCACAACATTATTATTAGCTTGGGTAAAGTGGGTTTTCAGGTCATATAACTGTGTGAACGGATCGGTTTTAAAAATATTAGTCTGATTAGGGTCCAAACAGTGTCCAATCACAATAGGATCTGGTTAAAATACATCATTTAAAAAAATTTAGTATCAAAATTGGCTCACCTTTTTTTTAAAGTTATGTTCTCATCTGTCATCTTCGTAAAACCAACGACATATGTTACGTAACTCATGGATATAACAAGGTTCGTGTTAGAAAAAATAACCACGATGTTGTTCGTATGTTACACATCATTTTCCCCATATTTGTGTTAGGTTTCAGTTCTAAAGACAATCACACGAAAATAATGATAGTATTAGAATCGTATTAAAATAAACATATGCACATGATAACGATGGATTAGTTATAGAATCATATGATATGTGCTTACAAAACAATTGCCGTGAACTAACTTATAAATATGGGGAGATTATTGGGAACACGTCTAATTATATCCTTGAGTAGACTTTAATGTTTAAATAATTATTAAAAACTTGAAATAATATCTTTATTGACCATGGACTTATCAAGGAGTGACTTATCAAGGTCCACATAGACAAAATGTAAGACCGCCACCAACAATTCAGTGGAACGTAAGAAGCGTAACCACTTTCATTGTACAATTTTAGTTAATTGTTGAAAATTTTCATTAATAAAGATTAATTGCAAAACGAAAATTTCATAGTAAGCATAGGAAGTGATCTTGATCGTGTACGTATCCTACACAAAGATTAAATACAGAATGATAATAAGACACAAAGTTGGTTTTTGTTGTTTAGGTTGACTTAATCGGGGGCGTAGGGCGTACCCAGCTTGACTTAGCTTCCGTTTTACGTAGGGGCCGGAGAAGGGTTGGATCGCTTTGCGATATAATTTTCTAATGTATGTAGTCTTACCCTACACTTTGTGCATAAGGTAGTTTCTACGGCTTGAACCTATGATCTCATGGTCAAACAACAACCTTACCGGTTACTTTAAGGTTGACCCGATTCAGTTCTAGAATATATTAGGATTTTTAGAAGAACTTTGTGTTTGGTGTTGATGTTCATATGTTAATGTTAGCTTGCTGATGCATCTATGTTGTCAAAGTCAACTAGTTGACTTACATGAGATTGACTTTGTTTGTGTCTAATATAGAATGATCTATGAGGTTTGAAGCAGACTTTCTAGCTCCTGTAAAGTGGTGATTTGAAGATTCATGTATCTGCAACAAAAACTACAATGGGAAGGAAGCATTTTAGCTGTTCATCGACGTTGTTTACTGTTCTTTTGGCTGTTTGTTCACTGTTTGCAACATATAATATAGTAACTATGGTAGTTCACAGCAAACTGTTGTATTCTGGAGGGTTGTTTAATGATCCTAACTTTATGATGCCTGATAATACGAAGAGATCAAGGGGCACCAACGCGTTATTTCATGTTGCGCTGACAGCTACCGATACTCCTTACAGCAAATGGTAAAGCTGAATTATGTATTATTGGTATAAAAGAATGAAAAATGTGGCTGGATCAGAGATGGGAACATTCACCAGGATTCTGCATTCGGGCCAACCCGATAATCTGATGGACGAGATTCCAACTTTCGTTGTTGACCCGCTTCCATCTGGTTTGGATCGAGTAAGAGACCGAATCTTTCGTTAGTTTTCCATCTGTTTATCTTTGTTCTTGTTGTGTACTGCATGTTAGAAAGTTCGAGATGTAAAAATGGGTGGGTCACAGGTCAAGCTTTTAGGAGGTCTATGCATTTAGAAAGTTCATATGTCTGAGTTGACCCGAAACACTTTTCTTACAATTCTTTCACTATAACTATTTAGGAGGTCTATGCATTTAACACACACTTTGGACGACTTTCGACCTGTTTTCTTTTTTTCTTTTTAACTTTTGACCTGTATTTGGCGTACTATGTTTTTAATAAAAGATTTTGGAGGGCGGAAGCATTTTATTATAGTTTCAGAAACTTTCGACCCGTTTGACCCGTTTCTAGAATTATATCACTTTGCTTTTGTGACAAGGACTTTAACTGGTATGCAGGGGTACATAGTTTTAAATAGACCTTGGGCCTTTGTGCAATGGCTGGAGAGGGTTACTATAGAAGAGGAGTGAGTATAATTATGCTAATTACACATTCTTAATCATATTAATATAAAAAAATTGTTAAAAGTTTTGCCTTTGCAGATACATATTGATGGCAGAACCTGATCACATATTTGTAAAACCTCTCCCAAATTTGGTCCGCGGAATAATCCCGGCTGGGTTCCGGTTTAATTACATATTGCCTTCTGAAAACGAAAAAATAATCCGAAAATACTTCCCCGAGGAGAATGGACCGGTAACTAATGTTGATCCAATTGGTAATTCTCCTGTTATCATAAGAAAGGTACTACTGCACTAGTTTTCTTAGACTTCACATACATTCAAAGCTACTTGAGTTAGTTAATATCGGTGGAAAAGTAGTATAGGTGGCAAAATGGGCGGGTTGCGTGGGTAACGGGTCAAAATGGGTAGTTCTTGCTATGAGTCAAAACGGGTCGGGTTTGCCCAAAACACTTTTCCATTAGTGGTAAACACCCGATCTCCTCGAGAAGAGGTCTAAGGTCCGAATTTTGCCTCCACTAGCCTCCTATCATAACCTCTTGAAGGCCACCAGTCCAATAGAAGCAGGTATTTGTCTGAGCCATTGGTTATTATGGTATTGATGAGTCCCTTGAGTTTACCAGCAACAGATTCTCATAGTCAAAAAAAGAATTTCTTTAAAATTAATATAAGAGTAATATAATCTCAATAATAAACCAAGTTTTCTAAGCAAATTGATTTAGGATGGTTATATGTTACACTTTGGGTCACTTTTGACCCATTTGACTTTTCTTTATTATACTTTTGAGTTCACCCGTTTGACCTTTTGGTGATAAAAGCATACCCTATGATCTACATGCATAAGTAAATGAGTCGAACTTGCCACCTCTGTACAGATGTAAAGGAATGAAATTTATGCAGGATCTACTTAAAAAAATAGCTCCCACATGGATGAATATTTCTTTAAGAATGAAAGATGATCCGGAGACTGATAAAAATTTCGGATGGGTACTAGAAATGTGAGTTGATGTTCATGAAGATGATTGACACTTTCGCGTGTTGTTTACTTGATCAAAGAGTTTGACTTTTATAACAGGTACGGATATGCAGTGGCCTCTGCTTTGCATGGCGTAAAGCACATTCTTCGCAAAGATTTTATGCTCGAGGTGTTTAAATCTACTAATCTGATAATGTTGTATTGATCCGAAGCCCGAATCAACAGTTATAGCAATGTTAATTTTTTTAAAAACTTGACTTCAATTTGCAGCCTCCATGGGACTTGGAAACCGGCAAAAGGTTCATCATTCATTATACTTATGGATGCGACTACAACATGAAGGCAATTTTTTGATATGTCTTAATGACAATTTTACCTAGTCAATTTGATTGTCTTTTATCTCAAACGGGTCAAATAAAACTGTTTTCGTTAAATGTGAAACAAGTCTTTATACAATGCATACAATACTAAGTCATTTTATTCAATGATTTAGATTATTATTCAATAATGTTGTTCGTAAATTCTAATCATGTATAGCACATTAATTGTTTATGAAAAAAATATAGACAAAGGAAAAAGTTTTAACGTGATAACCCATCCCGACCCGTCACTAAAAATGACTGTATCAATCCTGACCCATTTTGATTCATTACCCAATTGGTCAACCCACAAACCCGCCCATCTTGCTAGATCTATTTAAAGACTCGTGCTTCAAATTGTTAAAGCTTGAATTTGATATAAATCTGTTGAAACTTTTGGTTTTACAGGGTGAGCTAACATATGGAACAATTGGAGCATGGAGATTCGACAAGAGATCATATCTAGAGGGACCTCCACCAAGAAATCTGTCTATGCCTCCACCCGGGGTTCCTGAAAGTGTGGTAAGTATAGCTTTGAAATCGGTTTCATGCATTTCCATACACTTTGGGTGCCTGAAAGCGTGGTAAGTGTATGGAAATGCACAAAACTGATTTAATTCAAAGTATGCTTACCACACTTTCATATAACTGAGTGCCTTTTGACTCTATTTTTTTATAGATGTGTTGGTTTTACCTACATGGTTTTCACCCGTTAGCCAACCCAACCCGTCTGTTTTGCTAGACTTAGTTTTATCCGAACGTAAGTTCTCATTCGATGTATGATGCAGGTGACTCTTGTAAAGATGGTGAATGAAGCTACTGCTAACATTCCAAATTGGGATGCTGAATAATAGATTTTGGTATACACAAAAGCAATATGGCCCAAAGGGAAAAGAGGAATGAAATAGATAATCCTTAATAAAGTTTAATTTTTAAGAATGTATGAATGAAATGAAAGGAACTTCAATTTTTTATAGTTCACTTATAGGGCAAAGTTTCTATTATTAATCATGATATGTTGAGGTTACAATGTGACAATGACAATGTAATTGACAATCTTAGTAATATTGTAATTAGTGATACGCATCGAATATTGTGATTTCACGCATTTAACCATTTAAGCTTATACGCGAAACTTTTCAAATTAAATCAGTTTGGTTAATTTAAGTCATAAGTATATCACTCTAGTAAAATACCTACAAACTATTATATTTCATTTTACTCTTCATGTCAAATTTTTTTTTGTTGATTTGAATAAACTTCGGTTTTAGTTACGAGTTTATGATCATGATTACTGCAACATAGTTCTAACCATATAATCTGGTTAGACGTTATGATCATGATCCATTGATTAAGAAATATGTTGATTTTAATAAACTTCGGTTTTAGTTACGAGTTTATCTGGGTTTGTTTAAATTAAACATCACATAAACTTTTATATACTCAAATCATGCAATCGAGTCAAATTTTATGTACTCAAATTATGTAACAAAATTGTCCGTTCATACAAAACTTGATAACTTAGAACGAGTCCAAATGAGCCCCCCACCTGTCTAGAAAAAGTCAACTAGCAAACAATTGGTCAACATGGAAAAAGTCAACACATACCATCCAATTTAAACCAAAAACAAGACAAAAGGTTGTTGTTGCATCCAAATTCGGGTTGGATATCATCGTCGGGTATGGCTGATCCTAGCCTCCATGGTTCATTCCCGGGCTTGTAACCTGCCTGTAACCACAAACTAGATCTACGTTAGAAGGCCCGGGGGGTTAACCTTCAGGGCACTTCGTCGCTTAAGTCAGTAATATATACAACATAAATATATATATGCATATATACAAACACATGTATGATATAGATACATACATAGACATGTATACATTATAGTAAGTAAGATAGACTAGGTTATGTAAGTGAAGCTGCCTTGGGCAAGCTTGAGTAAGATGTCTTGAGTTATGCAAGTGAAGGTGCGTTGGGCTAGTTTGAGTAAGAAGATTTGAGTTACGTAAGTGAAGCTGCATTGGGCTTGTTTTTGTAGATGTCACTAGAAAGATTTAAAAGGTGGTGTTGCTCTTGGTAAGGATAAGGGAGAAGTAAATTCTTTGGAGAAGAAGAGATGGATGAGATGTCAAGTGATGGTCCTTTTTCTAGCAAATGGGATGATCTTTAGATAAGCGACTTGCTTTTTATTTATAGAGAAGGAAACCTCGCACCCTAATGGGATTGATTAATGTGTATTAGGATAGACCCAATGAGTTATTATGATTAGTCCATGTGATTGGCCCACTGGATTAGAAATTCACTTGAGATAAACTCACCCATACATGTGTTAAGGTTAGATTGTGCTAGCGATGCTATGGCATGCAACCTAAGACAATGTCAGGTTGAGTCACGTTGAGCCAAATAGCTTAAGGTAAGTAACATAGGTTAAGGCAAAAGAAAGTCATTCAAGGCCATGCCAAGTAGCCTATGGTGTTAGAAGTCTAACAAGGTAACACAAGGTTAAGACCTAACCAATGAATCATAAGGAGAGGCGCATCAAGTAATACTAGAGCATGCTTGGTAGCTTGTTGTGCATTTTTATAGTCGTAAACCTACTTACGTCATCAATTCCCCAGTCATGTGCAAGCATGATTTTAAGCATGGTTGTGCCTGACTTGATTTATATTTTTCGACCTCAGTATTTCACACCTTCTTTCTATGCTATTTATGATTCATGCCGGGGGTTTTAACTTGAAATGATTGTTGAGATGACTATCATCATGCCTCATCCTTCTCCTAGCCTTATGATAACAGAGCCAAGACGTTTGCCTAAGATAATCTCTAGCTACATGAATATTTGTTAACAAGGAGGTTGGTCAAGAAAATTCTTGCTAAAAGTATTTCACTGGTGAAGTCTAACACCCCAACCCGAGTAGGGTTGACGTGCCACACAAACAGTAATCAGAGTTTCATAAATGATAAAATTGAAGTACTAAGAAACACTCAAATTCTTACATAGATCCAAACAATTTAAATAAAGTCTAAAACTTAAAATACTATTAAGTCTTATTAATCCAAAATTTCTCATACTAACTTCTTGATTTAACTCTCCTCACTCGTTCCCTTGAGAGTCTCTTGAGTACCTATTATAAACATGAGAGAAAAACACAAAAGAAAACACGGCTGAGCCAAAGAATGCTCTGTGACGAAAATAAACAATAGCAACACAATAATCAATAGCAATGAAAATAAGATGATCAAGTTGAAAATAAAAAAATAATGATCATCTAAAAAGAAATACCCATATGAGCCAATGACAATAACCCTTAACAATGTGTACATTAGTTGTAGTCCTAATGCACAATACGTGAGGGAGGAATGTGGGCACACACAACTAACCTTCTCACCAATAACAATAATACCCTAGGATCGATCCAGACGTCCCCTTTAACACTAGTCAATATGTGCAACTACTCAGTACACATTAATAATGTAGAGACGTTATGGTCTAATAGCTCTGCCACAGGTAGAGCACGTCATTTGTGCCACAATGACGCCATGTGTCCCTATAGGTGGATGTGCTCGGGTACAGAGGTCAGTAATACAATACAATCAAGTCAATATAACACAATAAGTTACACTAGAGCTCATAACCCTTAATCAAGGTCACTAGCTAAAATTAATAATTTAGGAAGCATGTGACAATGAGTACAAAACAGATCAATCCTATCACATGCAAACAATGTCAACTATACGATAAACACTTATAACAATAATCTTATGGATTTAATAACCAACAAGTCACGTTACGAATTCAAGATAAGGATCAAGAACAAGAGGTATTCATGCTACGAGAGGGAAGAGTTGGAATCTATACCTTAGCTTGCTTAAATGAAGTTAGCACAAAACTCATTGACGTCCTTATTTAATCTACATATTAACATTATTCCACAATTAGATTGTTAAATGTGTTTTAGGTGTTTATTTTGTTATTCTATATATATATATATATATATATATATATATATATATAATATACATACATACTTATAGTTCTCTAATTTATGTCTTATATAATCTTTAATTGTTTTGATTTAATTCGTCAATACTATAAACATAAAATATACAATGGTATCGTAAGTTTTAAAAGAACAAAAGGAAATCACTTTCACCATTAAATTTATTTATTTACTTATCAAGTGAAATCCATTCATTTAGTCTGTCGATTCATTGTGTAAAATTCTAATATAAAAAAAACATCATGTATAACATGGTTATAAATAACAATAGGATAACTCATTGTAAAGTAAAAGTATTTTATATGCATGTATTTGCATGTCATCCTCAATAAAACAATAATAAAATAATAAAATTATAATTTATGAATTCAGTTTGTTTCATCCCTTCATGCTTGCATGCAATTTTTTTATTTTGCATTGTTGTAGTCCGCTTTATTTAATATATTTAAGTATCTTAAAATTCCTCAAACTTATCACCATGACTACCGACAACACAAATTCCTCTGGCGACATTAATTCCTCCGGTGACAAAACCTCCAACAGAGAAGTCATACAACTCAAACTTTCCAATCAAACTCACCTCCTCAAACTTTGCGGTTTGGAGGAAACAAATTCTCTCCACCCTCATCGGACTCAATCTTGACAACTATGTCACCGCTGCTCCTCCGGCACAGTTCCGACACCGTTCAACCCATCGTCTCTTCCTCTGATACAGCGAAACAAGCGTGGGATAGTCTTAACGCTAGTTATGCTAGTGCCTCGTGGTCTCGTGTTATCTCACTAAAATCTCGCCTCGCCAAGAACCCGAAGGGAACTCACACCATCACTGAATTCATTCATGATATTAAGTCAACTGAGTGATGAGTATAAGCCCATTGCAGTAGCCATAAAGGTTAGAGAAAGCCCCATTTCTTTTCCATATCATTTTTTTGTCAAGGATCTTCGCACGGGGCGCGGCTCATGCGAGGGGTGAACGTCAATGACATTTACTATGGCACCTTTACATCCACGCCATATCTCAATGCCACGACAACCGGTTCTCTAGGCGCTTGGCATCATAAGTTTGGTCATCCATCCAAGAAAGTGTTTAAGTCTCTTCTCAAAGTCATAGGACTCAATTTTAATTCATCGTCAAAGTTATCTTTTCATTGTGACTCTTGTTCAATTAATAAAACTCATAAGTTACCTTTTGGTCCCAACACTTTTAATGTCACAAAACCCTTACAATTACTTTACTCCGATGTGTGGAGACTGGTTCAAACATCGATTGATGGCTTCCACTATTATGTCGTGTTCGTTGACTATTATTCTAAATACTCATGGTTATATCCCATGAAACGAAAATCGGATGTTAAAACACTCTTTCCGCAATTTAGGCTATTAGTAGAAAAGTTTTTCCAAACACCTATTATTTCTCTTTTTACGGATAATGGGGGAGAATACATAGGCTTAACATCATTTCTCCAAACACATGGCATATCACGCTTTACCACCCCACCTCACATGCCGGAACAAAATGGTGTGACCGAGTGACGCCATCAACATATTGTTTGAAAGCGGACTTTCATTACTCCACTTTACCAATCTACCTCTTTCATTTTGGTCCCAGGCATTTCAAACCGTGGTCTATCTCATTAACCGCCTACCCACCTCGATTCTTGACAACCAATCCCCTTATGCCCACCTTTATGGCTCATCACCGTCCTACTCCAAACTCAAACCATTTGGTTGTCTTTGCTTTCCTTGGTTAAGGCCCTACACATCCTCTAAACTACAACCTCGGTCATCCCGTTGCATATTTCTTGGATATTCTTCATCCAAGTCAGCATATAAATGTTATGACATCACATCTACAACCATTCCTTTCACTAATTCCACTCCAGAAACAATCACCTCCACACCCAAAATCATTCCATCCACACATATTAATTCCATGCAGCCATCCTTTATTCCATTTTCCATGCACACACCTTTCAGCAGCAGCAGCAGCAGCAGCAGCAGTAGTAGTAGTAGTAGTAATAATAATAATAATAATAATAATAATAATAATAATAATAATAATAATAATAATAATAATAATAATAATAATAATAATAATAATAATAATAATAATAATAATAATAATAATAATAATAATAATAATAGTAAT
>BJCM01034856.1:0-22390 GCA_018326385.1 Flaveria bidentis | reverse complement strand
ATGCTAATGCTTTGAACTTTTACAGGAGGTAATGCTCCACTTTTCTCATTACAAATCAATCATGATGGATAATTTGCAAGGTTTCCTGGTAGGACATATCTCAATGGTAAAGTTAGTCACATTGATTTCGTAGATGTTGACGCATTTTCAGTTCATGAGTTGAATGACATGATTATGGAACTAGGATATGGTACTGAAAAGGATGTTGTTTACTTGTATTATAAGATTCCAGACAATAACCTTGATTTCGGTCTTAGAGAAATTGAAAATAACAATGATGTAACTAAAATGATACAATATATGGGTAAGTATAAACTCATTGAAGTTTACCTAGAGCATCAAAAAACAGTCTTGAATGGCATGATACAAACTGTTACCCCAAAACATGCTCTATTTATTGGATGGCATGATTCAAATGCAAGTGTTTCAAATGACGAGAGTGATAACGATGACAGTGATTTCATGATTGATGAAGAAAACTTACTTGAAGATGTTGAAGTAGATATGAGAACTTTTATGCAGAATATTAATAGGAATGAGGAATGGGTAATAGGTGGTGAACAAGAAGAAGAACATAGTGAGGAAGGAGATAATGATGTTGCGTTTATTGATCATGATGATTTTGAAAGTGGAACAGACTCAAAAAACGATAACCCACGGATAAGAGCTTTAAGAAGACTTAGAAGGGAAAGACAAAGAGACTTGGTTGGAATTTCTGAAAGGCAAACTGTTAGTTTCTATGTGGGTCAAGTTTTTCCAAACAAAGAAATGGTGAAACAACAAATATCTATTTATGCCATAGAAAGTAAAAGGCAATTGCATATCATTAGAAATGATAAAATTCGGTTTAGGGTGATTTGTAAAGGAAGCATGCCTCAATTTAAAAATGATTTAAGTGTTGATGGAGTGGGTGGGTCTAAGGGAACCTTAGATGGTTCTAAAAAGTCAAAAAATAATAAATAAAAAAAACCCACTTGTCCATGGGTATTTTATGTTTCCAATAAAGATGAAACTTGGACCGTTAAAATCTACGTCAATATCCATACTTGTCTTCAAACTAGAGATTTGAAACACTACACTGCTAATTTCTTGGCTAAGGAAGTTCAGGAATCAATTCTACCAAACCCTAATATCCCTATAAAAGCACTTCAATATCAAGTACAAAAAAAAATTTTGAACTTCATGTCTCAGAACAGAAGATATTTAGGGCTAAAGTTATGACAACCAAGAAGATCCAAGGTGATTACTCGTATCAATATGCACTATTGAGAGACTATTGTTTGGAGTTACAAGCAACCAACATAGGCACCACTGTGACAATAGATGTTGAGCCCTGTTCTGATCCAGCTAGTCCTACAAGGATGTTTAGGAGGATCTACATATGCCTAGGTTTAGGGCTAGTAGGATGTTTCATGAAAGGTCCATGGCCTGGTCAAATATTGACAGTTGTGGGTGTAGACGCAAACAATGGCATATATCCAGTTGCTTATACCATTGTGGAGGCTGAAAACACATCTTCTTGGACATGGTTCTTGGAATGTTTAGGTGAAGACCTTGGTTTGGATTCAAGATCAAACTTTACATTCATAAGTGATAGACAAAAGGTTTGTAATTTTATACCAAATTCATATTAGTTATAATTTTAACATATTTCTCTATATTTTAGGGTATTATACCAGCTTTGGCAAAGACTTATCCTTCTGCTGAACATAGATATTGTCTAAGACATATACATGAAAATATGAAACAAAGTTGGAAGGGTAACTTGTATAAAGATTTTTTGTGGAGAGCTGCAACTGCAACTACAATCCCACAATTTCAACTAACCATGGAGGAGCTAAGGAGACTAAATCAAGCTGCATATGATTGGTTGATTGCTATCCCACCTAGACACTGGTCTAGATCACATTTTACTGGTTAGTTATGTAAAGTTTGATTAGTTATTGTGTTGGATATCAAATTAGTTCTATGTATGCAAACTAATTTATTATTCTACAGGGAGAAGCAAATGTGATGTTATGTTGAACAACTTGTGTGAGGTTTGCAACAAGCAACTTGTAGATGGTAGGGACAAATCAATTATCACATGTTTGGAGTATATTAGGGAGTACATAATGAGAAAGATCGTAAATGTTCAAAAGATAATTGATAAGAGCGAAGGGCCACTAACACCAACTGTTACAAGAGTCTTTAATAATATCAAGTCGGAAGCTACAAAATGTAAAGTGTCATGGAATGGATCAAACAAGTTTCAAGTCAGTGATCATGAAGAACAATATGTGGTTGATGTTCAACAGAAGGTATGTTCTTGTAGGAAATAGGAATTAACTAAAATCCCTTGTAAGCATCCAGTTGCTAGTATCTGGAACCTGGCAAACAATGGTCAAACAGTAGGGATTCTAGAATCTTGGGTTGATTCATGCTATTGGCTAGATACATGGAAAATGGTGTACATGAATAAGATTGACCCTGTGAATGGCAGGAAATTGTGGCCAAAATCTCCATGTCCAACAACTCTCCTCCCGCCTAAACATCACAATCCTATCGGCAGACCCAAAAAAAAGAGAAAGAAATCAAGTGATGAGTTGACTCGAAGTATAAATCAATGAGGAAAAATGTCAAGGGTAGGTCAATCAGTTACTTGTAGTAAATGCAAGAAAAAAGATCATAATAAGAAATCATGCAAAGGTCAAGAGGCTGTCACTTCAACAACAAGAGGGAAAGAAAAGGTTAGTTCTAAGTGAACAGTGAAGGGGAAAGCTGGCACAAAAGTTAAAGAAAATAATGGTATCAATTGAGTGTCTTTTGTGGTGTTTAGTTTCTATTTGTTTAATTATTTTCTATGGTGTTTGACTTTTGGGGAATTTGTATTTGACTTTTAGATGGCATTTTAGTCTCAAACCATGTTACCATGTTAACAGGAGCATTTTGGATGGTATTTGACTTTTTAAATGTTATTTGACTCTTTGGAAATATGGTTAACCACTAGTCTGCTTTCACCCTAAGACCTTTGATCTATATATGTCCCTTTCAGTTTATGAGGTGGTTAAGATAGTGAATGACTCAAAGATTTTTATTGTTGTTTCTTGTCATTTAAGTTAGGACTAACAGCACGACAAAATTATGAGTAAACATTCATTTTGTTTATGCTTGCAAATATTTTCCAACAATATTGAGTGTATGAAAAAGAATGATAATTGAAGTAGACTTTGGTCGAGTTTTGACTTGTTAATTTGATGAGTTCAATCCACTTGGCCTGTTTCTTTTTTATCTATTTTTTAAATTTACACATTGGTAGATTAAACCTATTTTAAGAGAATCATTTTGGATGGTGTATGACTTTTAGCTCAAACTATTTTAACATAATTGCATTCAATGTTACAACTTAAAAGACTAGATTATCTTAAATGATTATAAGTTTTGAGCCTACTGATATAAGCTTGATAGCAAAACAAACATGCTCAATATATTCTCTATACTTATTTCAGCAACCCAAGCTTCCAAATGTGGCATCCACCTTATTAAGTTAAATTAACATGTCTTCTAGAACCAAACGTTTCCCTTACAAGAAAAAGATCTCCAATTGCAGAATAATTGGTTAAATTACAAGTTTTATAATAACTATTTACCCACTCAACTTAAAGAAGAAGCAATAATTGTTGCACTTGGCATTTGTGAGTTGTTGTTGTACAAGGTTGGACTTTCAAATCAAATTAGACATTCCAAATCAAAATTAATTTGAAACTGGGGTATCAAATCAGTAATTCATTATAATCAAATTAACTAAAAGCATAAATTTCATTTCATTTGGATGTAAAAGTAATGCACTTTCATTAAAGTATCACACTTTCATATATATGATTTACATAAGAAATTCACTTCCATTGGAGCATTACACATTCATGAAGAGAAGCAAAATTGCACAGGTACTACAATTTCAAACATATGGTGTTTAATTAAGAAAATAACATATAAGTAACAACATTAGACTAAACTTAACATATACTTCAGTCTTCTTTTTTCAACTTCATTTGTGTAGGCTTTGATCAATGATGATTGATAAAGCCCCATTGATGAAGTATGTCGACCTAGATAAAGTATGTCAACCCACGTGAACCCTAATACCATATTAGCAAAGCACCATCGATGAAGTATGTCCACACACATGAGCAAAGCACCATCGATGAAATTCACCTGGATTTGAACTCGATCAAGAGGGACCAACCTTGAACTGGATCAATAGGAACCAACCATCGATGATCCGGGTTATAAAAGGAGGGAAGGGGGGGTGAGAAATGAACCCTATTAAAATGACTTAATTATCCTTGCTTTAAATAAATTAACCACTAGGATTTAATAGAAGTTAGGCCTTTGGACCAAGGAAGAAAGAAAAATAAAACATTAGGGATCATCCATGCAATTTTTAAATTTAAATGAAACCACAAGGACCAACCATGTAATTTACTCTAATATTTATAAGTGGCATGTAAGTAACAATTCTATTTCTTTACGGTGTAAATAGTTGATAAAGTGGTGGATGATTATAATTCAAGTATTTTAGAATAGTTATCTTTCATAAGACTCCATGAACTAATTTGTTTTAGGGAATAAGTTAATTGAAAATCAACAAGTTGCCTGTATACTAGAGTTACTTCTATAGCTTTTTTTTTCTTGAGATTCGAGATATTTTTTTGTGATGAGAACTAGTAAAGGTATACGATGAATTTTTTTTAAGTGTTTTAGTATTATAAACATAGTTTTTAGGTAGTTTTAAACCATTGTTATTTCTAGTCGTTTCACTCCTTTAACTAACGAACGTGATAATGCAGACCTTTATAGGATCTGCTAGTTTAGCTAGTTTGATCAATCCAGAAAAATTTAGCATTCAATTGCTAAGAGTTACATCAATCCAAAAGACCAATACAAATGACAAACAACATATATAACCACTAATATAGATGTTTTTGTTTCAACACGTTACTAGATATGCAAATCGAAGAGTTTGAAACCATTTTAATGATGTAATAGCTTGAGTCGGTGTTATAATTTGATGAGTAAATTATTTATTACCACTAAAGTTTTTTTAACTTCCAACAATTGCAACCGCAAGTGTTAGAGAGATTTTTTTTCCTGCAATCGACATGTGAAGTCTAATTGGTGTCATTCTATTGGTGATCAACTGTGAGTAATATTGTACTTGTTATATCAAAGAATAGTGGCTTAAAAATGTTTATCTAGATGATGTGATAGAACATTTTTAAAAGATGTAAACTGGTGAAAATATTATCTTTTGCTATGAGATATCTCATGAATTTGATAGTATCTTTTATTATGTAACCTAACCCAAACCATAAAAAAATCTAATCAAACGATGACACAAAAGTTTTGAGGCCAATACAAGAGAGAAGAAAATTCGTTTTGGGTTAGTCAGTAATTGTGGGAGGATTGTTGGTGTGCGTTCAATGTTGACGATTGTATCTTTTAACAAAAGGTTATTTGTGGTCGAATTTTCTACTACAATGTAAATCATTAAGTGTAACTCGGTTTGACCCATTACCCAATTCACCCATCTTGATGCCCCTGCTTGAGCATAATCCGTTAATTGCTAGGATACAACAACAAACCATGAATTCTCATCAAGAATACCACAATTAAAGCATCTAACATATATAATAAATAATGCAGTTTGACAAAGAAGTTCACCAAAATCAAAATGGTATAACCGTAATTACCTGCCCCATGAAAGACGAGTGATTTTTCCATAGGACTAGAAAGGTATATAGCCCATCAATAATAGGACCAAACAAAATGCTCTCCAAGTTTATATACATCAGGTAACCCTTTTCACCTCATAACAATCAATTATCTCAATTAAGGTTGGTTTTTTCACTTAAATGAGACCATCACTTCTCTACAAATTTCTTTGAGCCCAGCCGTCAACAGTTGGGAAGCTTTCGTTGATGGATCTAATCAGAAGTCAAACTCTCCAGTTGCCTGAGATAGGAAATCATACAATATTAGTCGGGTCAGGACAATGGATGGGCTGGTAAACATGACAAACAGGTTTGGATAGAAATTGGTTATTTTTAGTCCAGGTTGGGTTAGGTTGACCCACAAACACCTTTTGTCCATTTTAATAAAAAAAATTATGAAAATTAATCTTATCATTAATATATCAATTTTTTTAATAATGATTTAGGAGGTTTGCATTCAATTGAATTTCAACCTTACTCCCTTTAGCTTAAAAAACAATTGACATGTTTGAGATAATAAACAGTCTAAATCGACCAATGCAGAAAGTAAATTAAATTCAAATAGAATGAAAAACGTAAATGACTTTTAGGAAGAATGATAACAATTCCAGTGTGAAATAAATAAGACAAACCTTATTGAACAAAACATCTTTGTTGTTTATATGCATGATGCCGTCCTTGAGAGTGCACCTCCACCTGCTTTTGGCTCGAGTCACCTGCTCAATTAACATAATTCAGAATTAAAAGAAATATTATGAAATAATGCATGCGTAAATTGAAAGAGCACGCATCCTAATATAATTACAAAAATGAAAGAGATGTTGTTACACGAGATAAAATCATAATAGAAGTTAGGACTTAGCCTTATGAGTATTGTTGTCAATTTGATTCTTGATTTTTTCCCTAGTTACTAGTTATAGTCATCAACACTTTCATCATATCATTCAACTCAATGCATAAAGAGTATAAAGAAAAAAAAAGGCAATTCCATATACCGTTCTAAAAGTTAAAAATTCATTTCTCAACCTGTGAATTTAATAATATCACAATTACTTTTCTAAACGCCAAAAATACCATATTTACTCATTCCATTTAATTTAACAAAAACAGTTACCTAGAACAACCTAAAAAACAAGAGAACATTACAGACTGAGATGATTTACAGCTAAAAAGTTTTCACGTGTTCGTTCCCTCGATAACAAGTTGCTGTAAATAATCAAATTTATTAAATTATATGAAATGTGTAATATGATATTTTTTAGTGTTTGAAGGAATATACTGTAATATTATAAAACTTGGGAGTAATATAAAATATTAAAAATAGAGTGAATGAATATTTTTAGTGTTTAGAATGAATAAATATGATATTATAGAACTTGGGAACTAGAGCAAATTAAAGAAACCGTCTCTGTAGTAGGGAGAAATTACAGATTCCGTCTCTAGTTCTCGTACGTTTAACTGTGCATCCGTGATTTCACTCTTTTGTTACATTTTTTAATCCTGTGTTATGTAAAATGATGAAAATATTATATACCTTGTCAAACTGAGCAAGAACCAAATGCTGAGTATTCAGTTCCTCGCCTTGGTCCACATCATCAAGATCATCGTCATCATCATTTTCATTCAAAGGCTCATCTTCATCATCGTCCAAAACATCATTTTGACTGATCATAGCAGGAGTCTGTGCTTGTAGCTCTGAATGGATTGATACAACAAAATACCAACTCAGACCCAAAAAACAACCAAGCTCTGAATGGATTGATACAACCAAGGAGTCTATGCACATCCAAAACATATTTGTTACAAATTAAATCATAAATTTAGTTATACCTGGAGCGGGTGTGTTTGCTACATTGTAGTCTTCACTGACAACTCCTTGATAGTTGTAAATCTTCGGTCACAAGAAGGTAATTAGTTAATAACAAAAGGATGCTAGCACTTGAAGATGTTAGTTTTATTCAAGGATCTAGATTGTTGCAATAATACTGTCCTTATAATCGTAATGAACACACCAACTATATTTTCCGAAGTTCATAATCTAATACTTCATGCTGAAAACTTCATCACTTCAAAACAGTATGATCCTAAAGTTTCTTATTACTACACCAGGTTCACCTTCATGCAAAGCTTTAGACATTAATACAAAGTTGCTGAAGATAATGAGGTGTAAGGTGTTTGCGTGTGAATGTATGTATGCATTTATATATAGACAAGCACACAGATGCATACATACATATATATAAGAGAATTGTAGAGACATAACTACATCTAGTGCAAACCTTCCATTTTCCATCACAACATAAAAATTATAGCAAGCAACATATATAGATGATGTTAAACAGTAAAAAAATAATAAGGTTTAGAAAAGGGGATTCTTACATTTGGTGTAGAAAGTGCATCATCATAGGGATCAGGAATAGGCCCATCCAGTTGAGGAATCCTAGAAGTGAACTTAAGTCCATGACCAGGTTGAGAATTGCTTCCTTGACCAACCTAAGAAATCAAACATAGGTCAAAAATTTCATCATACAAGAAAAAAAAACTCATTTTTAATCTAATTTAATTAGTTTTAAATAAAATAATAAAAGGCTTGTTATTGAATCCGTACACATGAAAACAATTTATATAAAAACAGAAAAACATCCTTTTGGTTTATCCTAAAAAATGCAACACTTTTTGGGTAAGACTTGAACAGAATCTCTTTGCCCCATTTAGCAACTACTTAAAAGTATTATTGAAGGTAAGTTGTTTTTCTAACAAAAAATTAATGATGAGAATAAAGAATTTTAAGCAAATGTTACTGGATAGAAACACACTGAGCAATTAACAGATTATACAGTAAGACTTCACAAAAGGCCTGTGAAACATGTAGGAAGTCTTTACTCGTCTTTTAACCCCTAATGATGCTTCCTAATGCATTTTAATGCTCAATTACAGATGAACGAAATGTATTTTTAACAACTAAAAGAAACATATTCAGTTACCAGCTGGTAGAGTTACCTCAAGTTTATCAGCTATCACATCTGCAGCTCCATCTTGCTGAGGAATATACCCACCTGGACGATATTGTGAAGACAGCTCATCCCGCTTCCGTTTCCCAGCATTTACAAGAAAAAAATCCTATATAATCAACAACAAACACTTCTTAAAAGATCCCATATGTGATAACATGTAAGGTATGAATAAAAGTTCACACTAATAACCTTTGGTTTTTATGTCATCAATTAATTAGAAATAAGAATTCTTAACAGCTTCATACTAAGAAAGGACACCACAGATCCTATACTTTTGCAAGAAAATAATGAAAATAGCGAGTGATTGAGGGGTCAAATGGATGGTGAAATCGTCCAGGAAGATGCCACAGAATTTGCGCTTGATGGAGATGACTTGACATGGGCTTCTGTTGATAGAGCTTCTGGGGCATGACCTGCTTATGCTACTAATACACTGCATCAATCTAAAGGAAAGGGTATGTTGGGTTGTGAAGGCTGTGGACCGATCCGGGCTGGGCCTGTCTTGCTAGGCTGTAGGTCAACAAAAGAATTGGACGGCCAACCCCAAGGTTATTTAGTTAATTCTTGGAGCCTAAGTTATTTATAATCTGGCATTAAAAATAGACCCATGATGTAATGTATTCTTGAGCACAATAGTAACATAAACCCTAGTTGCAGAGTGGATGTAGGTCATCCATGGACCGAACCACTATAATTCTCTCGTGTCTACTTTTTTCTATTGTGTGATTGTGTATTTTGTTAGCTTCCATTGGAACCTACTCTGATTGTGATACCTAAAAGGTGGTACGTATCAGAGCTTAGGTTCGGAAACACACAAATTTGCACACTTAAATCACACGAGGCTGCTCGAGAGGGCTGTAGTATTATCGTTTGCTGCTGGTTCGAGATCTAGGGCTACTGATCGTTTGTGGAGTTTACAATTTAGGGTTTCCTTGCAAACCCTAGGGTCGCCGCCAAAGGGTAGAAGAAAGGGGCTGTTTGGGTTTGTTTTTCCTTGGCGATTTGCGATTAGGGTTTTTGTCTTGAACCCTTGGAGTCGCCAGTATTGCTCTCAGTTCTGCGGGTGAAGTTGTTGGTTCAGGTATCTTCGGGTTTTAGTGTTTTATTAGAGATGTGCTTGGCTTCGGTTAGGTTTGGTTCTTTGGTTTTTCTTTCTTCAAAGGATAATTTTTTCTCACGGTGTTCATCAACTGTAGTCTTTGTTTTGTGATTGTATTCGTTTCTCGTTTGCAATGACTGAACCATAGTCACATGGATCGCGGTACGTTTCGGTACGCGGTACGGAAACGGGTACGCGGTTCATCAATTTTTAAAATTCGGTACACTGGGGGTAGGTTCATTTGGTACGCCAATTCGGTACGTGGTACGGTGTACCATATAGTGTGGTACACCGTATCCTATAAAAAGGAATCTATATTATATTTTTAAAGATAATTAGTGGATTAGTAGGTACCAATTTATAATAGATGCAATGATATTGGCGTCATTATCAAATAGCGGGAAAAAATTATTCACGTAGAGTAAGCAATCAAAGTAATCAACCATTAGTTAATAAGATTGAAAGTCTAAACATGCCATTTTGAGTCCCATTCGCGTTTCTATTTGATTGGATTCACGAATCGCTACGATCCGATTCGCGGATCGGAGTAGATTGGTTCGGTTTTCATTGAAATTGAATTTGCTTATTATAGCGAACCGGATCGCGAATCGTAGGGCGATTGGTACCCAAATGTACCCGAATCCGGTACGGCCGATCCGGTTCGCGATTCGTGGGGTGGGGAGCGAATCCTGTGACTATAGACTGAACACGAGAGGGTTTCACTTGAAAAGTTTAACGGGACAGACTTTGCTTGGTGGAAGATGCAAATAGAATCATTGTTTGGTGTAAAAGATTTGGAAGTAGTACCAGAAGAAGCCGGCTACATTGAACAAAGCTGAATAAAATGGTTTGGAACTCAAAGGATAATAAGGCTAGAGGGGCTATTAAATTGTCTTTGACAAAAAGCGTTGCTTTTAACGTGTGCTGCTAATAAGGTGTTCTTGATGTGAGAGTTATTCATGACTCGAATGAATGAGGGAGCTTCAGTTATGGAGCATATTAATGATCTCAAAACTCAATCATGTCCAGGTTAGCGTCTGTGGGCATGAAGTTTGATGACGAGACTCAAGCTGTAGTATTACTATCTTCTTTGCCACATAGTTGGTCGGGAACTGTAACGATTGTTACTAGGTCTGCGGGGACTGATGGGTTAACATTTGACAGGGTCCGAAACATTGTGCTAGGTGAGGAAACTCGTCTGAAAATCACTAGTGGTGCATCATCTTCTGGTTTGTTATATGTTGGCATGGGAAGGGAAAATAACAGAAGCGGTGGACGTCAAGGAAGGAGTTCCTCTAGAGCTTGAAAAACTATAAAGTGTTGGAGTTATGATGAGATTAGGCATGTTAAGAGTCAATGTCCAAAGCAAAAGCAGGGAAAATCCGGTGAAGTAAACACTACTGCTAAAGATAAATATGATGATGACACTTTACTACTCGAGGCTGAAAACAGTGTGGACTCTTGAGTTATGGATTCTGGATCTTCGTTTCACACCAAGCAAAGCGGGGAGACATTGGTGAATCTAAAAGTTAGCAACTTTGGGAAGGTACGAATAGCAAATGGTAATATCCTTGATGTTATAGGGCATAGGTGATGTTAATCTTTTAACTCCATTTAGAACCTACTAGAACTTGAAGCATGTTAGGGTGATTCCAGCTTTGAAGAGAAATTTTATCTCTGTTAGTCAACTGGATGAACAGGGACAAGAAGTAAAGTTTGGTGGAGGTAAATGGAAAGTAACAAAAGGAAATTTGGTTATTGTTCATGGAAACAAACGAGGATCATTATACATGATAGAAGTACCTGCTGAGGAAACTATGAGCGTTCCTCGATACAAAGTTGGGTTCACCAAGTCAAAAGGGCAAAAGAGAGTTCAATTTGCAAGACTGAAGTCTGCAGCAAGGTGATTCAAGCTAAGTGAGATCGGAGGTCTAAACCATGTCAAGGGTTTAGTGACAGTGGGAGCACGGGGCGTGTTTCGAAAACAGTTATTGGGTTTGTGAAGGCTTTGGGCTTGGGCCCATGTTTAGTTTTCTTGATCATTAAATTGTTAACCCTAATTATTAGTCTCTATATATACCTTGTCATGTATTTGTAATATTTGTACCGAGTAAATAAAGAAAACCCTAATTGCAGCCCGTGGACGTAGGCCACACCAACTAAACCACATTAAATCTTTGTGTTGTTTATTGTTCTATTTTCGTGTGATAATCGTTTGTGTGTGTTCGTGTGTTGGTTCCGCTGCGCCGCTTGAGTCCTAACAACAATCACAAAACAAAGTTGGGTTTTGAAGATCGTTACTCTGATTGTTAAATTTTCTCCTATAGATGTCTTGCTGAATGAGGAGAGTGTTGGTGATTCTAGGGTTATCTCTAGAGCTAGTGGATCGTGCATACCAGTTGAGATAGAAAATGGGTTGGAACCCGAGGGAGCTTCGACTATCCCCTCATGTACTTGTACTTGATGAGAGGGGATGCAACTAGGGGTTATGATGAAGTTTTAGTTGATGGGTATTGAAGTTTGAAAGACTTTTAACATGAAGCATATTGGAGTTACGGGATCTGGGTTATTTGGATGGCGTTTTAGACTTTTGCAAAGCCTTCAAGCGAGATTGTTAGGTTGTGAAGGCTTTGGACCAAGGCAGGTTGGGCATGTTTTACCAGGTCGTTGGTCAACAAAAGAATTGGCCAACCAACCTTAAGGCAAATAGGGTTATTTAGTTAATTCTTGGAGCCTAAGTTATTGTCTTAATTACTAACCCTAATCTAGCATTATAAATAGACCCATGATGTAATTGTATTCTTGAGAACAATAGTAATATAAACCCTAGTTGTAGAGTGGACGTAGGTCACCTGGGCCAAACCACTGTAATTCTCTCATATCTACTTTTTTCTACTGTGTATTTGTTTGCTTTCACTAGAACCTACTCTATTTGTGATACCTAATAGTGTGTCGGTAAAACCAACACACCAAGTCCTAAAGGATCATCCTATTGAGTTATGTTGATTGATGAAGAAATGGAAGAGGATACCGACCTTCCTGAAGATGACAAGGAATAAAGAGTACTAGGGATTAATGTTGATGATGACAAAGGGGTAGTGAAGATGAGGGTCTAGTTCAATTTTAGACGTATGGAGACACTTGAGCACCATTGCTTTTAATTTTTTGCATTGTTTCTACTTTAACGTATTACCCAGATTACATACACGGTTTTGGTTTGTTTGTTTTCTACTGCTTATGATATGTCATGGTATATACATTAATGTTTTAGTTTTTAAACATGTATTGATGTGTTTTGTGTCTAAAACATGGTTTATAAACAATTTAGAAGAGATTATGAAAATTAAGTGTGTCTCACGTAAGTGATATGTGCACCTTCGCCTCTCGCCTCGGCCCTAAAGACCACTTAGAACGCTCGTGCGTCTAAATCATATCATGGCCACATAAATGACATGTAGATTTTAAAGTGGCATCTGGTTTGTGGTGAAGAATACTATAGGTATGATTTTAATACCAGGAGTAAATGGGAATGAGAACCAATTTCTAACTACCACCATCCCCTTTGGATCCCAATTCTGAGGATGTCTTAATTTTATTATCTCATACCCTAAAATTCTCTTTATCAAAATAACAAACTTTCAATCCAAACACCTCCAACCCAATCCTATGTCCTACAACTCCCTAGAAAGCAAGCAGAAGTTATTGGTTCGATGGTTCCCTCTATCTATTCTTATAAATATGGCCCAAAATCAAATTTGATGATATGATGAAATAGTTTCAACAAAATTCAACTGTATTTATTGCTGATAACAAAAAAAACTAACATCATAGACGCATAGTGTGTAAAACAAATTGTTGGCTCATAACATGAATAAAGAAAATAATTAGTAAATGTATTTGAAACTAAAAGAACCTTAAAAATCAATAATGGGACTTCATTACTAAGCTAATTTCTTGTTCATTATTACTAGGCACATGAAATAAGGTGTCTATGGGAAGTAATTTTTGTTCACATTGGAAAGAAAAATGGCCTTACAAGTTTGGAATAAATTGGAACGAAATAATTCTATAAACTAATACAAATGTAAACAAAAATAGTTCAGGTTTCCAGAAGGTGGTATAGAAACTGATTCAAGCTATACAATATCAAAAAACTAAAATTAGCATGACCACAAGTCACATAGATTTTTTATGTATGGCTAAAAACATCAAAATTTATGTATAAAACTTATTTGGTTAGATAACCAAGAAATAACACAAATGAAATTAATTTGGTAACCAACAATTAGCTAAATCAAAGAAATGTAACAAAATATTTAACTTTGAATTCCAAGCGCGTGCAAACTAAAATGAGCTTATCATATACAAAAAAGCTGATGTCACGTAATCATAAGAGTAATAGTAGGTAATTCATCAAAAGAGAAAAATGAGGTCTTCTATATTGTCTTCATAAAAGGATCTTAGTTTGGGAATTTCAACCATCATATCCCATCCTCCCAAAAAATAGCATTATTTGCTTTCAGATGTTTAAACTTATGTTGTTTATCTTTACATATAAGTAACTGCATTTATCAACCCATGTTGATATTTTGCTAGTGCTTTAGCACGATAAACCAAATTAAATGAGTAAATTATAGAACAAGTTGTTTAGTCTTGCATAACTGAAAAACCACAAACTATAATGATAGTTATATACAAGAAACGACAAAGACACGACTAAGAAAATCATCTAGTTATTGATTTGGTGTTGAAACGCAACAGGAAAGTAAAGGCTCAATATATAAGCAGGTAAAACTACTCATCAAAAAGAGAAAAACAAAACAAAACTTACCAGTTGCAAATCACTTTTACTATCTACAAATATTCATATATATGTTACATAAGCTATTATGTGAAAAGAGCTTTTTCTAGAAGGACTGGAGGAGAAAGATAGCAGTACATAAAACAACAGCACTTTATCATAACATAGTATATCTAAATTGCATACATCAAAACAGTTCAAGCCAAAAGTTTTTCCTAACCATTAGACACTTGACCACTTATTAGAAGTGCACCTTCATTTACCAGCAGAAAAAATGGTATTTTTTCATATGGTTGAAAAAAAGAAACATGCAAGTAATGACACCTTTACTGATGATAAATGCATTTACGTACATGTTATTCAATCTTTTGTTATCTTGTTATATGGGCATATTTAAGTAAATAATGTCGTTCCATTTCTATGTCAACTATAAACTCATTTGATTCTTGTTTGAATAAGTCACCTTTTGAACATATAAACTAAAAGGGGCTGTGGTTATAATTATATCCATTTTATATATGAGGAAGAAAATGAAACTCAAAATATTATTCCAAAATGATGACAATAAATATTGCTACAGTAACCTGAGTTGCTGGTTGATTGGCTGCTCCTGTGTTCTGGTCTTCACGACCTTCCACGTAAGCTGCAACAATATATAACTTAGTTAAATTATGCTTCATGCATACATTTTAATTCATAAACATATTCAATATCACCATTCAGAGAGATCTTACCAATATTCACATCAAGAGGAGGCCTTTGGTTCATCCAAGGAGACGGTGCTTGCTGTACAGAAAACGGAAATTTTCAAGTCTACAAATTCAATCACCATACACCAAATAAAAGTTTGTTTCAGTTAAAAACTTACAGGGCCCTTACGGCCTTATATCACCTAAAATCCAATATGAAAGAGCCAACATAATAAAAAAACATATAACTGATGGAATAACTTTTGCCAAAAAAAGTGTTGTGTAACAAACGAAAAGGATAGGAAAAATGCACTTACCATGTATGGGCTAGGCCTCCCAGGTTTGTTCGAAGCTCCATTCTCGTTTATTGAAGAATAATCACTTGGGGTTATGGGAGTGCCTCCGGTAGGTATATTGTATGAATTATCCATGGTCCCTGGTAAAGGTGTTTGAGTTGTTCCTGGTAATGGTGTTTGACCAGGCAAAGGTGTTTGCATTGGAGTCTGCAAAGGTGTCTGTACATAACATCCCACTTGAGAAAACAACCACAAAAGTATGAAGTGTGAACAATAAATGAAACAAATAAAACATAATATCAATCCCATTTAATTAGTTATTAATCACTAACATCAAAAACTATTGATTCTCTTTGCATAACTAAGCTACTACAGCCTATAGGTCTCAAACTCCCGATACATCATCCAATTCACACAAAGGCTAATTCTGTTAACAACTTGACGGTGAAATTCTCTCAGAACAGTGCACATTCACTGAATCACGCATACTATCCACTTACAAAGCAGTAAAACAGAGACGTGGCCCCAGGCCAATCAAACCAGATCACGAGAACACAACGAAACAATTCTCCACATAAACTACAAAACAACAACGAATTACTCACCGGAGGGAAAAGCATATCAGCGGTGGGAGTCTCATACTCTTCCGGGCCTTCATACGGCACATTAAGATCGTGAACAGTGTTCGACGTGGCCCCAGGCGCCAACGACTTCGCGACAGCCGATCTATCAATCGGACCGACAATAGCCCCGGCCTGCATCATCTTCAACTCCCACAACTAACCAAAACCACAAAAACAGCCCACAAACACAAATCAAAACCTCGTAAACGGCAAACCTAGATCTACACAACACACAATCGGATGGAAACACTCACTCCTTGAAGCTCGCTGAGGACGCCTTCACCGGGGCCGCCGTTGTTGATGAATTCGTCTCGGACTTTGTTGATGACGTCCTCGATGACTTGGATGTAGACGGTGCTGGTGGTGGAGGTGGCCATGTGGCGGAGGATTGAGTCGCCGGAGTGAATCGCCGGAGATGGCGAGGGTGGATCGGAGATGTGAGAAGGTTTAGGGCTCGGAGATGAGGGAGATTGGGGATTTGGGCGAATAAAATGGGGAATATAAATAGGTTTGCATCCGTTTATATGTGGGAACGTCTACGTGGTGTGGGACTCCGTTGCTAGTAAGGAAGCGGTTTCCCAAATGAAAACCTACTCCATTTTGTCTTTCTAGTTTTTTTATTAATTAATAATATATTATAAAATTCTAAATACCAAATATAATAATAAACTCAAACAAACTACAAGCGTGCATCTACGTTTTCTAGCTTGTTGGTTAATTTGTTATTTTATGTTTGTTTAAAATGCATGTGTTTCTGGATCTTTTAAAATCACTTAACTTTTGAATTTACCAAAGCTCGTAAAGTGACATTCAGTATTTTTACAATAATTAAAAAAAGGTAGAAACACAACCTAATATTAAACACTAAAATCCCCTACAAATAGAGTAGGATCCCATTTCTTCTTTGTTCTTTCATCATTGAGCTGTAATATTAAGGTCCGCTGTCTCCTTCTTCAAAACTTGTTTGCATCGGGAATGAAATGGATTTTTTTGCATGTGATCTACACCACCTTCGCTTTGAGACAGGATTGTCATACTCGACGGTGGTTGTGACGATGGTGATTGTGCGAATCAGATTGTAGTTGTGTGTGTATATGGTGAATTGGCACGTGGAGGTGATGGCGTGATATAACACTATTATAGCAACAGATACATGATTTCATATGAAAACCAACCATGTATAACTTAATGTCTGGCTTGTGAAGAACACATGAAACATGGTTGTACTAAATGCTCAACATATCGTACATTACAAATGAACAACCATGATTCAGTGAGTTATTATTCATTTTGTTGTTTTTAATAGATATATAATTGTATTTTAATTCCTTACAGAATTACGAACACCTTAGACAAGTTTAAAACATCCATGTCTAAAAAGAAAGTTTATTAATTGTTTGTATTTTTACAAGTTGATGATGCTTAATGCACTGAAATTACTTTTAATTACCTTTTCATATAAGTAAGCAAGCATGTTGGTACTTAGAATTGTTTTAACCCTAAAATAGAGAAGTTTGTAAAGTTTTATTGTTTCACCACTTGGGATCTTATATGCTTTTTATGTCTATATTTAGTTAAATTTAAAAATATAATTTTTACTGTAATATATATATTACATGATGACACAATATTTAATGACATGACAAACTAAACTTCTTTTATTTTTATAATCAACAAGAACCGGTAAAACTCATTATTTAATCTTTTTCTAGCACGTAGTCGCAAAATTTGCACTCATTTATCAATAAAAATACAACACCCCGTCATATGTGATTGGGGTGTGTATGTGCTAACATGATGTGAGCGTTTATATAGGTGGCATGATATGATGTGAACAAAATTTGATTGCGATGTGTGTTTTATTTGAGTTTTGTATTAGGGTAGAGATGTGAGGGATGAGAGTATGAAGGTTGAATAGGGATAGTAAATAGTCTAAAGCAATGGGCAAATAAATATTGGGACAATGATTGATCTTTATACATATTAATTCATAGACATTGGTGGTGATATGCATCAAAGATAAAACCATAATCCAACACTAAACGGCAATGAACGGATAAAAGAGTATTCGAGTATGTGAACGTGCATGATATTAATGTTAAAAATTATGGGTTTGTAGCAGGTTTGGGATCAGGTCATATATGCTCGATTACACAAAACCAATCACATACTTAAGCACCTGCAATGAAACAGAATATATTAATGTTATATAATATTTGTAATATAAAATAGACAATTTTAGGGTTTTAGAAAGTTGAAGTTAATAAAAATATATAATTGTTGAAAACATAATTACTTTTGTTACTTTGTGTAAAATATTTTGTGACTTTAAGTGTGAATTTCAAGTAATGAAAGGTAATGTTTAATGAGATAACATCATAATAATATATACATGACACCATGGACCTAACAAGTAATGTGAAATGTACGAGACTAAGCATGCAATTATTACATGCAACATGTCCATGCAAACTAATGTACTTGCAATGCACATCGAAGAAAGTAGTGGCATAAATCTTAAGATATATTTGCATGGTTTAAAATATTTTTTGTCATATTTGATACAAATCGAAACAATTTTTTATAAAGATTTTTTATAAAGATGGGTACATGATTGATGATTTTAATATCATGTTGATAAAACAAGTCATACGTATTTATCAGAAATTTTACTCTTAAAGTTCATTATCATCACACTTCACGTTGATAACTTCTATTGGTCTTTTAACAAGCATAAATGGGCGTCAAACAAATCAAGAATGACTTAGATATCATATGCAAAGATAATGCAACAACTACAATCACATCAAACAATTTTCATACCAGTTCAAACTTTGTAGGGTGTGTATTAGTATGAGCGTGAGCATTATATACATTGCAAAAATTTTACTTGACAAAGTTTGTCTTATCATGTCATTTTAGTAATGCATTTGCTGAGTTAACAAAACATGTCAAGTATAATGAGTTTACTTCAAATATGTGAAAAAACTGATTTAATATCATTTTAAAAAACGTCTGTTAATAAAATATAACGAACTACACGGTAATGCACATGATTGAGTGTTATAAGGTTATTATTTTTGTTGATTTTTATTTAGTATTATGTTTTAATAGAATTAAAACATGGACATATTATAATGTACTAGTGGGATTGTTTTTGCTATAAAAATATAAGATATTCATAATAAATGGTTAAATAGAATAAACAATTTTTAGTTCTAAATGTAAACCCTTAATGATAAAAAAAACAATGATCTAGCTCAACTTATATCCCAGAAGTATCTTCTAGTGTTTAGGAGTCTTAAACTGATTCGACGAGGAAGTCCTGTCATTGATGGTCTAGTTGACCTTTTCAAAAACGCTAATGCATTAATCGAATGTTTAGAGTTAGTGATTAGATTGGTAAATGTGGCCGGGCCAACACATGTACCTTTGCGAACATTGCCTGCGGACATGGGATGATTGCGGCATTGGACTAATCAAATGGGTTGTCGGTGAAAGAAACAACTGACAAAAGAACTGATTGGTTATCAATTGAAACAATCAACTGGCTGAATAGATCGGATGTTCAAACTGGATTTTACATTTTATGTATTTATTATTTTATTAAAAAACTTACATTTGATTAAACTAGTATTTCATTATCAACATTTTGGTTAATTAAATTTCATATTTGGTTAAAATTAGAAAGTAAAATTCATAACCTTTAAATATCATATTTGGTTAAAATAAGGTAAAATTCATAACCTTTTGTTATCTTGCTCTACAAGTTCAATTAAACTATTTATTATACATATATACATTTAACAAAGGGGCCATATTGTTATATTTTTGTGGCATTTTTCTGTTTGCCAGGTCAAATTGGTCAACAACAAATGTTTAATGTATTTCAAAAGGAGTTTATATATATATATATATATATATATATATATATATATATATATACACATTTACTAAATTAAAGATCTGCATAACATACATTTCAATCAAAAAATATTATTGTTTAAGAAGGTTCATAAGTTATAATTTGTTGATAATGCTTTGTATATCGACTTTTATGTATAGTTTTTAACATTAGCTATATCTAACATTAGTTGGTTTTCTCTATTAATATTTATACATCTAAATAGTTTATAATTTCGAATAAAATAAACTTATAAATAAGAATTTTAAGTAATAAACAAGTTAAATTGAACATCAAAAACAATATTTCAAATTCATAAACATCCGAAAATTTATTTGTAAACACATTTGATGCTTTGTTGGTAAATTTTTCTCATTATCTAATATTAATAATTTTAATTTTTGTTTGCTTTTAACTCAAGATAATATAATATAGAGCTAACCATGATCCATGTTTAAAAACAAACTAACTTTGGATAGTGATTGTCATTGGCTCTTGTTTATTGTTATTGTAAAACACACTGCTAACAGGAACCGTCTTCTTTGAAATTTAAAATACTCCTTTTTGTATGAAGGTATCAAATTCATCCGTTCAATAAAAGTGTGATTTTTAATATTACTTTCAAATACATCAAAATAATTTGCACAAATTAAACGAATTCCAATCAACACATAATAATAATATGACAGTACACATAAAAAATAAAATTGTTTAAAAAAATAAAAGCATGTAATACCTCTTTACAGATGGATTGTTGAAGTATATCATCTTCGAATCAAAACATTGAAAGTAAAATTATATTAATTCAAAAACACAATTGTAGATAATGATAAGTTAAATCATAATCGCAGAGGTTGAAAACTCAAATATAAGTATATAACAAAAACAAATACCTTTTGTTTGAGAAAACGAAGCAAAAATGAGAACGTCATTGTTTTCGTGACCGGATCGGACCGACCGGTCCGAGTTCGACCGGGGATCGGTCCCTTAGCCGGTCCGGTTCGTTATGACTCAGTTTGTGGCGGTCGAACCGGATTTTGATTTTTTTTCTTATTTTTATTTTAAGGGGTAAAAAGAGGGTGTTAAACATAAATTAGTGTGTTGGATATACAAATATAGTTAAGTTTTATATATAACTATAATATATATATCATATATAAATTACTTATATTTAATTACATATATAAATATAGTTAAAAATATAGTTAAATCTGGTCCGACCACCAAACTAGTAAGATTTCCGGTTCGACCTCCAATCCGATTCTGAAAACATTGGAGAACGTTGATGAGGTTTGTCAAACGCGATATCATCAGACATTATAAAGACAAATCGCGAGGGCCGTAAAACTAGGATGGTTGAGAAAATATTTTAAAATCAGGTATGATTTCATTTACAAAAACAGGTACACATGAATTCCTTTAAATTGAAGAGTGGTTGGTTAAAGCATCCCGTAACTTTTGTCAAAATTCGAATATAAACCGAGTATTTAATGGAAACACACAATTAAGGAAGCGATTTCATAGATAAAGAAAATCATAAATGATTTGAAAAATGAAGAAATATCAAGTATGATTTAATTCCAAAAAAATATGCTCTAATTTAAGGTTATATTTTAAAATTTTCCTTAGATATCTCTTATATTATAAGTTAACTTTTAGTCAAATAAATCTAGATTAATACTAAGAACATATATATGTTTGGGTAAAAATTAAAAAAGTAGAGGCTTAAGATAATATCACGTGACACTAGAGTTATTGTTTTATTAATAAGGATGAAATTTATTTCTTTTTTTATTCTTCTGAAATATAATCTTAACAAATCCGTGTTTTTTCCTTTTATTCCATTTTTAGAGTTTATTTTCCATTTTTATCTTTTATTCTTTTTTTAATATTTTTATTTTTTTAATTATTTAATTTTTCATTCATTTAATTCTTCTACACCACCGACTCTTTTCAGTTACACTATTTTAAGTTTTAAATTATTTGTTATCTCTGTGTTTATTTTGATTTCGTTAGTTAAAATCGATCGTGATTATTTTACTAAATTAGCTTTCGTATTATTCAGTGTTTATTTTCATATCGACGTAGGGATTTTCTTAAATTTCAAATATCCATTTCCCATCTTATATGCTTTTTTTTATTTCCTAACCATTTTTCATTTCTTTTACTTCTTATCCGTTTCACGTATATTTTTTAAATATTCATCTTAAT
>BJCM01034838.1:0-32560 GCA_018326385.1 Flaveria bidentis | reverse complement strand
TATATAATCTTATTCTACAGTTTGTATAGAAATTATTCTAACCATTTAAACTTATAACCTTAAAGTCACAAAAGCATTATTTTATCAGGCTACTGACAGTCATTCTATTTTTCCAGGTAACAAATCAACGCCACATAAAATTTTCATATTCCTTAGTTTTTTTTCTGTTTTATAGGGTGTTGCCCTAATTTTTCCATGTTTCTCCCGTTTGACAGCATCAGAACATCAAAATAGTGTTGATGGTGCCCGGTGAATTTTCACCGGGTCGGAGATTAAAAAACTTACCAGGACCGAGGTCGTCCCTGCCCGAGATGTTCCCGGTCACGATACCTGATACCCATTCGGCTCATTAGTGTTTTCTAGTACTTAAAATAATATATGATTTAATACTAGTTATTTTATAAAATTTTCAAATTGAGTTATGTAAAGGTAGTCAGTAGTCCTCAGAAAACCTTCAACAGTCTAAATCAAGTTAAAAACAATAATAATCGATCGTCAAAAACATCAACGGCCGACCAACTCCTACGATCCCCGATTTAACGACAATCATCGTAAAATTGTACAGTGAAGGCGTGCCTGATGACGTCATCATCGTCTTCTTCATCATCGATCTGACCAATCGGAGGCGAATAATTGCAGAAAAAAGAAACAATGTCAATCAGCTTTCACTTTCCCCCAAATCAAAAGCATTGTTTAATGTGTTACCTCTGCGTTTGTTGGTGTTTTTGTACTCTCACTGCTGTACATATGATGTAAAGTATATGTGAAAAGTAAAATATTTGAAGAAATTTTCAAAGGTTTGAAAATTGAAAGTTAGAGTTGTATATGTGTAGGGCGCGTGAAATACAAAACTAATTTTGAACAAAGAAAGTTGTGACAATTGTTTTTAAATGATATATTGATGGTAAATTATATACTTTCGATGGTTGAGAAAGTGAAAAAAATATAACAAAACAGTAATCAGGTTTTAAAGTGTTTTACTTTAGTTACTCGTGTATATTTTTTTCAAATTAAACTATTAAATAATCAAATTGAGTCATCATTAAATTTTCTTATGTCAAGAAAGTGACGGTGGAAAAAACGTGTGGGTCAGAATTTTTATTATATAAAATTATATTAAAAATGAAAAAACATATTAACTATGAAAAAAAAATTAGACTAAAATTTACGTTAACGTTACATATCAGCATCAAAAGAAAGAAAATAATATTTTTTTAATTGAAACCCAAAGTATATCATGCTAGAAAACATGTTAGGATTTTTAATTTATATAAATTATAAAAGTTGAGTGATCTAAATAGAATATTTTTAAAACTTGAGTTAGCTAATTATACTTTTGAAAGTTAGTTACTATTTTACAAAACTACCCTTTTAAAGCATTAGTTTTTATGTTTGATGATTATTTTATTGGTAATGGGAATTAGTGATAAAAAATTATGACAAGTTGACGAGCTTAATTGAAATTTTGGTTAAATGCCGTTGAAACATGGAAAACATGAATGAAAAGCTATGTATGAATCTATTGATGTGAACATGCTAATTGTAAATGAGTCGATGGATCGACCTTTTGTTGTTTATTTCTAAAGTTTGACCTTAACTAGTCTTTTATATGTTAACTATATGTGTTGTCATGATCTTAGATTCATTGTGGTTGTTATGATCTTATATACGTTGTCATCACAAAGTTTTCTTTATTGTTTAAATCTTGCCATTACGTTCTTTGTGTTTATGTTGATGTCTTCGCGTCACACTAGATCCCTTTTGGTTCATGCTGAGGTCTTCTTTGTGTTATGTTTAATCGTGTATGACATCTATCAGCTATGATTATGACAAACATATTATATTTGGAAATCGTATATTAGTTAACGTTTATTGTATGGTTATGAGTTTGCGTAACAAAGAAGTATAACTTGATTAAGTTTCGTTTGTGATTAATGGAATTATAATAGTTAATTGGTAATTAGAAAATATTACGTACTTTATTTTGTTATATCAAAGAAAAACAAAAGATTTTGAGTTTAAAAGAAAGGGGAAAAAGGTAAATAGATGTGACATCTATTTCACATCTTAAAGGTACGCTTACTTTTCTTATATGTTTCCAAACCTTTTACTAGATTCAAATATGTCATTAACGTTGTTGATAGTGTAAATACTCTCAATTTATTTTTTATTTTTATTCATATAATTAAATTATAAATTACTAATTTTATATATTTTTAAGTAGTTTCAAATTATTAAGTTGTTGATAGTGTAAATACTCGCAAGTTTAGTCAAATTATTAAGTAGTTTCAAACCACATCCTCAAACTTAAAAAAAATAATGGTATAAGATGAGTATGAATAAGATTTTTATTGTATTGAACACAATGGTGGTAAGAGTTTGGTCTAAACATGAAGACTCCTTATTTAACCATTGCCATTTCTAAAAGAAGAAACTAATTTAATGAGATCAGATGGGAACATTTACATTCTCTCTAAACCCAATATATAAAATCTGTTCGTTAGTTAATATAAACACATGCGCGCTATATTAACTCATAAGCCAAAAACCTGATTACTCTCCTTTAGTCGAAGGCTCGACACAGGCACAAAAGTGACCTTTCTTCCGCCTGCTGCTGCTGCTGCTAATTGTTGTTTTCGTTCTTCCACCACCATAAAGATAATCTTTCAAAACCACTCGTTTTTTGGTGTCGATAGACCTCTTTTTCCCCGTTGGATCGTTTTCATCGTCAAGTTTCAACAGCACAAACTGTATCTTTTGAATCTCTACCTGCAATCGGCCGATTTTTTCAGAAACCCGTCTTGCTTGTTCTGCCACCTTTTTTCTTCTCATACTTTCACTTTCTCCTGATTCTGATGTTGATGATTTTTCAGTGTTACCTTCGATATGCTTTACTAATCTCGCATTTAGTTCGTATAGTTTGTCGATGGTGGATTCAGCTTCCATGAGTTGGCCCTTCAATGTTTCGCATTCGATCATTGCTTTTCCCCTTCTGCTCTTTAATGTAATCTCAACTTTCCGTTTCAAATCCTCAATTTTGATTTGAAGATTTGTTAGTCTCAGAACATCAGAATTGAGCCGTTCGAGAACTTTCTTCTTGTTTCCATCTTCACGAGGCTCCTTGAATCTTCTGGAAACATCTAGTTTATCCATGAAGTTATCGAGAGACGCTTCTGAAGCTGTGGGATGGTGTTTGAACGTTGTTTTGGAATCATCAGCAGTTTCCCAAATCTCGCCTTCAGTCAATCCTCTCTTGCTTACACCATATGACGAACACTCGGAGGCTTCATCGAGCATGATATCTTTTGGATCTGCTTCTGAGATTTCAGATGTTGATTTTGGTTTAGCATTTGGTCTGCGGGAAGTATTTTGCTGACTCAATTCTTCGATCTGCATCATTGCAGATTCCAGCTTTGCATCTGAATCTAACTTTTGTTGCACCGAGAGCATTTGCATCTCGGCCACAGCCATTTCAATAGCTTTAACCTTACTTTGAAGACCCTGCAACTCAACAAATGCATCTCGCTCCATGGTTGCACATTCACCGGCCTAAAAATAGTCGTTACAAAATAAAAAAAATAACTTTATACATTATTGCAGTCATTACAGGCTTAAGCAAAGTCAATTTTGGGAGTCACTATGTTGTTGAGGTATAAACATAGAAGATTCAAACAAAACTAAAGAGAATCGTAAATCATCTTATTAAAAAAAATTAAAGATTATTTGTGTAATAAATAAATTTAGTAATGGTATTTGATACTTAACTATTATTTTCTTATTTACGACAAAAGGTGCTTACAGACCCGACCCATACTAAAAATTACCAATTTTGACTCTTTACCTAGCCAGTGTAATTAGCCACCTCTACATATTAACATATATAGAATTGAATGGGTCGATATCGGTTGTGCTATATCTCTATCATGGCAATGGTTTAAGTTCTAGAAAAATTAGCTTAAAAGAAAACGGGTCAAATGTAACCCAACAGTGTAATTTTAACACAGAAAACCTTCCAGACCATTTCTAATAGATCAGATAACTACTGTAACAAAATTATTTGTTATCATACTAGACACACTAATTAGTTATAGTTGTTTAACGACTTTCGACAAAAAATGTTCCAGGTCACCCAAACCCATACAAAAAAATACTTGTTTTGACCTGTTACCCTGCCCTTGCCACCTCTAGCAATCATGAAGTTACTAGAACATTAAAAATTACCAGCTCATTTTCGTTTTCGGACTGCGGGACTTTGGTTCTGACACAGGTATGATTTTCCAAAGATATGATGCTATCCCTCAAAGATTCCAGGGCTGGCACATATGTATCCAAACGAGCTTTAAGATCTGCATTCTCACATTCCAAAATGCTGCTTCTTTCTTTGAGCAATTTGGCATTCAAATCTTTGGAATTATTTTCGTCTTGAAGAGACAAACAAACTTCAGTAAGCTCACTTATCTTCTCTTCTAATACAACCTGACATATAGCGGAAGTCTGCAAATCGCCATAAGCTAATAACCCCTCTGTTTCCAACACTTGAGTCTTTTCCTCAGCTTCTTCCTGCTTTTCGGTCAATTGCTGCATTTTAACCTCCAAAATTCGGCTTTCTTTGCTCAAATGATCATTATCTTCTATAAGTTTAAGAATTTGTTTCCCTTGTTGATCTTTTGTCATATTAACCTCATTGTTTTCTCTCTGCAGATCAGCTACAATCTCAGACAGCTCCTTCTTGTCATTCTCTAAAATCATTAATTGTTGGACTGCTTCTTTGTGTTCCTTTTCTTTTAATTGTAACAAATTATTTGCATTCACTAAATCCAAATTCAATTCATCATGTAAAGATAGAACTGTTCTAAGATCATGCGCAGATTTTTCCAAAGTCTTTTTAAGATCAATATTTTCCTTTACCACCTCTTCCAATTTCTTTTCAACCAAAGATAATTCTTCATGCTTCTCATCAATGTGATTCTTCAAAGTTTGAGAGACGATACCATGACTTAAAACCTCATTAAGAATGATGTTGTTTTCCTCTTCTAAAACACAAATCTTGTTCTTGATCTGAGAGTTATCTTTCAACAAAGATTTCTTTTCTTCAAGAACCATTGAATTCTTCATCTGTAAAGTTCTGAAAGCTTCTTGAACAATTGACAATTCACACTGTATATTCTCCAGCTGAGTTCTTAGACCTGATTCACTAATACCTCCTTCAATTACTTTCGATCTTAATTCTTCATTTGTTTCTGAAATTTTGCAGGCCTCATTCTGTAATCTGAGAATCTTTTCAGCCTGAACACCCAATTTCTGTTCAATAGCACACTTTTCCGCCTCAAGATCCACCAATTTTGTGCTAAATTGCCTCAAAAGTGTGACTAGAATCATCATCTCAACAACCAACTCCATGTTTTTGTCTTCATTTTCAATCAAGGCACGACTTTTGCCTTCAATTTTATTCTGTATATTATCAAAACATGTTTGTTCTTGCCCGGTTTCACATCCCAGGTGCAAAGAAAGACCAGCAGCTTTCAGCAATTGATGCATCCCATTCTTCAATCTATTGTTCTGATCAGATAAAGATTTAATCTTTATCTGGTTTTCAGTCTTCTCTTGTTTCAGCATATGAATTAAATGTTCCGACAATTTGGATGCTTGTTGGAGTTTTTGACAATCATGGAACAGAGAAAGGTTCTTTTCTTCAAGATCTTGAGCACATTTTAGCAGGATTAAGATTTCAATTTCAGAACCAAAAGATTTATCAAGCTCTTGCTCAAATTCTTTGCTTTTACTTTGGCTTTCTTCTTGCAGGAGTTGAATCTGGCTTCTCATTACTTGCAGTTGTCTGTCGTTCTTTTGGGAAAAAGTAACATGCTCTTGATTTTGTAAGGCCAATGATACGTTCAGCTCTTCTACCTTTTGGAGTGTAGATTCTCTCTCTTTCTCCATTAATGAGTATTTTTCTTCTAAATCTGTGTATTTGCTCTCCAGATCCTTCAAGTTCTTTTCAGTAATTTCCATTTGTGAGACTAGAGCACCCTTTTCACTTATAAGTGCAGACTTTTCTTCAGCAAGCAAGTTACATGAATCTTCAAAATTCTTCAACTTTTGCTTCAAGACTTCAAGTTTGACGTGAACATCAAAAAGAGAATTCTCGAGAACAGTGTTTTTCTCCGACACTTGACTCAAATTATCAGTTGTTACTTGCAACTGACCTAACAAATTCGCTTTTTCAATAGCAAGGTTAGATTTTTCTTCTAAAAGAGACTGATATGATTCTTCAAGTGATGTCAGTTTCCCCCTTACCCCTTCCAACTCAGCACCCAAATCTGATAACGAATTTTCCAAAACAACATTTCTCTCAAGAAGTTGACCCATGATTTTGAGTTTCTTCAAAAGAACCTCTTTTGCAGTCTTTTCTTTTTGATATTCTTCCTTTAAATTTGTCTTCTCATCCTGCAGCTCCTTTACAGTTGAACTCAAGCTTTCCGGATTCAACCCGACACAAGCAACTTGCTCCAAAATTGACCCGTGTTTCTTGTTCAACTCGTTTAGTTCCTCTTTGAAACAATATATCTCTTGCTGAAGAGCGTTTCTTTGGTCAACTCGAAGGCCAACCTCTTCCTTAAGTTTCCCATTAGATTCCTTTAAGCTACTGATTTCTTCCTGCATTTCTTTCAATGAAATGGCAGAAGATAAGTTGAGCTCGTTGAGGTTCTTGTTCTCCTCAATTTTCTTCTGTATCTCTCCTTCTAAAACTTGGTTGCAGGCTTCAATATCACGTAAAACTTGAACCCGGATTTGTAATTCACTCGCCATTGATCTTAATTCTTCTTGAGATTGGGCATGTAATTGCTGTAATGTTTGGAAAGCAGTCTCAGCCTCCACAAATCGTATGCGTTCTTCTTGTATGCAAGTCCATAGTCGCCCCAATTCCTTCTGTTTCTCTGTAATTTCTTGATTTTGAGTCTCGATTCTGACCCCCATTGACTCCAATTCCATGTGAAGACTCTCATTTGACTTTTCTAACATTAGTCTTTGTTCTTCCGAACCTTTTAAAAGTAAAATTCCATTATTGATTTCAGTTTTCAGTCTTTCAGTTTCTTCTTCCACACAAACGAGTCTAAGCTCGAGGCTTGAAATAGTCTCAACGCATTGTTGGTATGAAATAGCTTTTGCTTCTTTCTCTGTGGTTAATTTAACAATTACTAGCTTCAATGTTTCAATTTCCTTCTCTGCTTCTAGTAATTTCTTCTCCAAATCTGATTGTAGATTCATAGCTTGTTTGAACAGATCATAAGCAGCATCCCTTTCATCTTTTAAACTTTTGATTTCTTCCTTCAAATTTTGCTCATTAATTTCCTCGATTTTCTTTTGGGCCTGATGGTAAAGTTCAAGACTTTCTTCTTTTTCAGCTTCCAACTTTTGCAGCATTTCTTTCAATTTTTGGGTTTCAGCCTCGGCTTTGCCTGCACGATCAACAAGTTCTCTAGAATCTTCCTGTGACTTTAAGATCTCAGACTCAAGTTTTGATAATTTATCCAAACTCTCGAGGTACTGCTTCATGCCAGCTTCTTTTTCATCTTCTAATTTGGCTAGAGCCGCTTTTAACAAAGTGAGTTCTTTGTCGTTCACCCTTACATTCTCAAATTGTGATAGATTTCGATCATGTGACCTGTGTTTATCATTGCCGTCTTTGGAATCAGTGAAGCTGAGGACTTTTCTTGCTGTTCCTGTTGACCCGTCTTTCTGCAAGTCATCAGGGTCAAAACATGGAATTGTGCTGGTTCTTTGATCTGGGGTCTGAGGATCAGAATCATAGGGAGAAGCAGGAGACGAGTCATCACACCCTGCAGGTACTTGATTCGGAAATGCTTCAGCCATTGTTTTGTGGGCCTGTCGAAGGGTTGCAGTTGCATGATCATATCTTTCTGCTAAGGCCCGATATGCTCTGTATAACTCTTCCACCAGTTTCATAAGCTCGGGACGCTTTTTGTAGTACATTTCTGCCCTTCTAGCAAATGAATCTGCGTCTTCTTCAATGAGCTTTATCATTGCTTTCACTTTTATATCGACATCTATTCATGCACACAAGGAAGAAAAACAAATAAATATACAAGTATATTTAATCTATGTAAGTCGGATCGGAAGAGCAAGAAAACCTTCTTCTTTCCTCCAAACGAAAACACAATGCACGATCAACTATATAAAGAACCAAAACCTAAATTCTAGTCGGAAGATGAAAAGCGTAGAAGGCTAGGAGAAAATTACAAAATAATTAATGTATCCAAGAGCATATCATGCCTTACAAAATGTCTAATGTGCACACATAAATTAAATATTTAGATTTGTATAATCAAATTAAGAAGGAAAAAAAAAGAAATTGAAACTCACTTCTTTCCTCCAAGAGAAAACAGTCTGCGATTAGCTACATAAAGAACCAAAACCTAAATTCTAGTTGGAATATGAGAAAGCACTAAAGGCGATGAGAAAATTACAAAAATATCAAACCTATCCAAGTTGCCCTATATGTCCAGGTACTAAATAGTAAATACATTTTACTTATATTCACATATCATTCTCTTGACCTAATGTTGTCATTCGTGATAAGGTATATGCTCAGTAAACTCCACTGCACTATGCTTCTAGAGACATAGCTGGTTCAAAGCCACAGTTTTTGCATAATCTTACCATTTAATTTAGATACCAACTCATATACTTCCAAAATCCAGTAAGATCCAGATTCTCAGATAAGAAAAGGTAAATCATAAACTGAGATTTTATGAAGATCACAAAGAAGTGTATGCATAATACAACCAGGGATTCTGTATAATGATTTCTTCATATAACTTAGGCTCTGTCTTATTTAACTCAAGTGTTTTTAATATGTTTCTACTTATTTCGAAGGTGCCAAGAAGGAAAGCTAGTAGATCAGCACAAGTAATAATGAAAGCCAACACCTTGTTCATGTCAACAAGCATGTTGCCCTATATAATAAAAAAAATGGTTAATGTATGTGTCAAACGTGACCAAATTAACATGAGAAGGTTTCAATGGAACAACAATCTAATAAAATGAACTCTTCATGTAATGAAGTAAGCTAGGTTAGCTATAATCCACTAAAAGTCACTCGTAAATTCTGTGTTTACATGTAAAAATCATTAACATCATTTCTCCTAATGTCGATATTGACTTCCAACAGGAGCGATAGAAAGGATGATCATACCTGTAAGATTTTCTTGAAGCCATTTTGAATTCTTGGGGCTGATGTGGCTGTTCCACCACCAAGAATACATGCGCCTGGAGTCTGCCTTCGACAAAGAAGCCATGGTCTCAACTCTCAAACTTCCCAGCAAAGCAGAATCCCTAAAGTTCAACACAGATGTGAAGCCAATTTAGAACAGCACAATCCAGTACTGATAAACCTTAAAAACTCCAGCGTCCTTCCTATAAAACAAACAAGTAATAAATAGTTCAGCTTAGATATTTTTCAAACGCAAACACACACTCTCTACTCCACATCTACTCTACTCCTAAAATCACCACACCTACACTCTACAAGATTGAACCCATAACCATTTGGTTGGGGAGTTAAGAGTACACCATTTTACTACAGTTCAGCTTTAGATGATCATAAAACAGTTTTGAAAATAATTAACTACTGAAGGTCATCACAGAATCGCCACAACCAAAACAGAAAAGTACAAAAAAAAAAAAAACATAAAACAAAAACGCATCAATCAATGATTGGCAAACTAATATATTCACAACTGCTATAAGTTAAGTTGTACTCATACTTTATGACCTATAAAGCATTATTTGAATACAATTTCCCTTTCAATAACCTACACGGCTACACCTAACTCGTATAATCACAAAACGCTACAAAAACACACTAATCAGCCCTAAAGTTCTAAGATCCAAAACTTCATCATCACTAAGCAACAAACAAAATCAACGAAAACACAAGCCCTAAATCCTAATCCGATCGATCGTACTCATACAATCAAGCAACAAAAACCTAAACAACAATCAACATCCATTCGAGTTCGAACATACTGACATACACCAAATCAAATCAAAACTTGTGCGAGAATAAACTTACCAGAATAATTAAAATTCAGTTGCGATTAGGATTCTGCAACTGCATAACAATATTATATAAATCATGAAGAAAATGAAAACATCAATTTCAATTTTCAACCCATTGGAGATTATTATTATGTTGGTGTTGGATTCTAAACCTAATAACTGCAGTTCGTTTTTCTCTTTATTCTTTGTTGTTGTGTAGACGCTGTGTGGGTTTTGTGTGTTAACGACGAGCTGTCGGCTTGAGATATAAATGATAATGATAAATGAGGCGTACAATTAGGGCCCACTAATTATGCATAACAGACAAAATCATTGACTAAATTCGCGTTGTAGTTTTTACAACTTTTATGATAAATGTAATGGATGTGTTTTTCTTGGTTATGATTATAACCTTTTATACGATTGAAAAATATATAAGTTTACTTATTTAGGTATATTTATATTATACTAATATAATAATTATTAATATTTTTATGTATAATGGTGCTGTATTTTATGCATAAGAGATTTTTTAAAAAATATTATTTTTACTTTTAACCCAATGGTTTTCATGTATATTTTGTAAAAGTAACCTTTCAAAATTTGATTTTACTTTAAATCCAAAACTATTTATATTTTACAACTAATCTTATAAAATTTTATACTTTCAAATTTGATCCCCCTATACTTTTCATATTTTGTAAATTTTCGTTTTGCGTTAGTTGTAGGTTTTGCAAGTTAACACGACAGAAACATGCATGTGTGGTTTATCATTTTTACATATATATTCTCCCTTTAACAGTTTCGTCGCAATCCGTGAGTTTTAAATCAACTTAGTTATATTTTTATATGTTTTACGTTTTGGTCTTATTTTTTCATACTAACACACTATAATTTCAATGTTGATGGTCATTAATAGTGGTGTGACATTGGTGTTCTTTTGCAATGTCTTACGCCCCCTGCAACGCGGGAAGTTTAATTCTAGTTTTTATTTAATAAGATTATTTGTAATTGGTGTGTGGATGTTAAAATTGTTGATGTTGGTGAGAGAGGCGAACATGAAGAGGAGAGTGCGAGGAGAGAATGGGCGTTAAGTCTGTCTACCTGAACTGCCGATGTGAGTTTGTGAGGGGAGAGGGCGGAAGAAAGCAGTATTGGTTATTTGTATTTTAAATTTCTTTTTTATGGTGTGATTACGTTAATGATGTTTCTAGTAAATTAAAAAAATATATGTATATATTCGGGTATTAAAAAAAGTTTAATGTAAACAATCTTGTAGTTTATCACATTAAAAAGTCATTGAGTCAATATGAAAATGCATGTGTGTTTTTATAGTGTAACTAGATATTCAGATTTAATTAGACAAAAAGGCTCCTTTGTATAACTAACACATCTATGGCATTTATGTAGTTAATGTGAAAATGAGTGTTGAATATGTTATTTTATTTCCTCGTAAAAAATTAATCAAAACTTTTATTTTTTTGGTTTACATATCGTCTAAATATGAAAACGCAATAATAATAAAAATAGTAGTAATATTAACTATAACAACACAATTAACCACGAAAGTAATATTTTAAACGTTAAATTATATTGTATATTTAATATTATTATTATTAATTAATTAATTATAAACGTTTAATGTTTGAATAGGAATATGAGGGATCTGGATATGACTCGCTAATATTTTATAGCTTTTTTATTAATTTTTTTTTATTTCTAAAATTTAAACTCATACCGACAATCAAGATCACCAGACTACAAGATCATTGTACATTTGAAAAAGAAAAGATACGAGGAAAGATAGCTTAAAAGTACGAGAAAAGATAGCTTTGAACAAGTCATTTTGTGTGGAAGGGTGCACGTAAAATCAAATGCTTCACAGAACTATATACAAACAATATAGTGATGTAGTTTTTGTTAAGTTGGCAAAAGACAACTAGTAGTCTAGTACTTATTAATTATTATTCATTAGTTGGTAAAATATGTGTATAATAATTTTAACCAGACTTAAAATTGAATTAAGAATATGTAATAGCATGTCAAGTAACGTCTAATGGTAAATAAATAATATTGATTTCGTTATGGTAATTATATCAAGTTGTTACGAAAAAGATTACAAAATTGATGTGCTGTTACCGGGTAAAAGATGGTTTTGGTCAATCGACATCTAATTAAAGTTAAATTATCCTATCTGTTTTGACCCAATTAAGAGAAAGACTATTCAATTGTTACATGTAAGACTGGAAACGAACCGGATAAACACGAATGATGTCTTGTTTGTATTTGTTCACTATGTATAAGATTTTTTATGAACTGTTCGTGAACACTTATTATATAAGATTTTTATTTGTGTTTGTTAATTAAAGAAATTAAACATGTATATGAATTGTTCACAAACACTTAACAAAAGCAATAGAACACAGACAATTATTCATGAATATAAGCGAACACAAACAAATGTTTATAAACATGAAAGGATACAAACAATTATATATTCATTTTAAAATAATCATCACAAACGTTACGCAAAATTCATAAGAAATAAATAAACGGATGACGATGACGGAGACGTATAGCATTACAAGGGTTTCGTTTTATTAATTAAAACAAATAAAATATAAAACATTTAAATAAACAAATATAAACAAACACAAATGAACATAAACAGACGAAGATAAATAAACACGTTACTTTTCATTTTGTTTGTTTAACTAGATGGATGAATTTCTATTCGTGTTCATTCATTTATTATAGAGTAAATTACATTTTTCGTCCTTCAGGTTTATATTATTTTTCAGAAATCATCCTTATATTAAAGAAAATTAAAGTAAACATCCTTTATGTTTAAAAATGTTTGCACCTTTTTCTTCTTACCTCTTTCCATATAACAAAACCTTCCTCTTTCTCCCTCATTTCATACCAAATAGATCAAGGTCGGGTTCTTCATCACCGATCATTCATCAAGAAAAATGGTTTTTTGCTCTTGTGGTAAATAAGCGGTGATCCAAACCTTATGGATACCTTATAACCCAGATTGTCGCTTTTATGCATGTTCAAAATGCAGATTCTTTAGATGGTTTGATCCTCAAATGTGTCCAAGATCTGTTGATATCATCCTTAGGCCGATTAAAGCAAATAATAACTTGGAAGAAAATGTGAAAGCATCTAAAGCTGAAGTAATGAAACTAAAGAATTTGTTGATTCTTAGTTTGACAGGTTTCATCTTGATTATAGTTTGGTTAGGTAGCAAATAGTTTCAGTAGTGTATTTTGATTGTATTTTGTAATGTTTTATGCATAATTGTAATGTTGTTTCAGTGGTTATAAAAATTAGTCGTTATGGCCCTGTTTGCTTTATCAATGCATTGTTCTAGTAGTCAATAATACATAATTGTAATGTATTGTTTCAATTGTTTCCTAAATCTTGATAGAACCATGTTTAACTGCTTAAATAAACATAAAAAATACATTACATATTGTCCAAGCATCTGATAAACAATGTTTCAAAATACAGATTATCATAATTGTTCCAAATACATACTAAAAGAAAGATCAAAAGCAATTGTTGTTGCCAAGTTTCCAAACACATTCTATGGTTGTTGCCTCTACCCCTTATATAAACTAGAATTATGGTCTGTCTCCACACTTGTTGCATGTAACTGTGGTATTCTTCTTTGACAGCGTTCCACCCTTGGTGATGTCTTCCATCTCAACTACTAACCTCTTCCTTGCTTTTTGGGTCTTTCTACTTGTTTGTGATGATTTAGTGGTGTAATGGTTGTGGGAACTTCAGACTTTGCCTAGAAAAACTAGCCATTCAATGGATTGATCTTGTAACTATAAACTTGCTTCTACCTTTCTATTGTGTAGACTGGATGAACCCAACTCTCTAAAATCCCAACATCGTGTCCATTGGTAGCCATGAACCAAATTGTTGCCACGACATGTTTGCAGGGCATTCTAGTGATTTCTCATATCCTGCAGGCACAACATCTTCTACCCATATCCACCATATATTGATCACTGCTTGGACCACTAACTTGATATTTATCAGCTCAATTCCAAAGGACATTGTATATAGTTGCTTCTTTCTTGATTGATTCAAACATTTTGGTAGCAGTTGGTGTAAGGATCCTTTCACATCTATCAACAAGCTTCAAAACTATCATAATCCTCCTCATAAGGTACTCCATTATGTATTCGAGTGCTTATATGACACGTTGTCTCTACCTTCAACTATCTTGCTATTGTAAACCTCACACATGTTATTCAGTAGCACATTTGATAATGCCCTACCTATTTACACATAAATCATCCATTGCCTTTTGAAACCAGACAATTATGGTTGATGATGCCCATTTCAATTTGATGAGAAACAAACAAGGTATATCTTATTATTTGGGTCAAACACCTACTGCAGTTAGAATTTGACCTGGGAATGGACCTTTCATAAAAGCCTCATCTAAACCTAAAAACCCCTCCCTAATGCCTTAAACCCTTGTTTCAAAGTTCCATAGCAAACATACATTTTTTGAATTTTATGGTTGTATCACTTGGATTAATTGTTGGTTTAACCTCAATCTTGACAGTTGTACTTGGATTTGTAGACATAAGTTCATTTACATAATCCCTCAACAGAGCATACTGTGAAATGCAATCCTCCCAACCTGTTTCGTGGCTTTAGCCCTGGCTCTATATGATTTCATTTTATAAACGACAACTTCAAGCTGACTTTGAAACTATTCTTGAACTACTTTCATAGGTATTTTTGGGTTTTTTTTAACTTGATCTAACATATTTTGAGATAAGAAAATGGATGTGCAAGCATTAATGTTTCTTGTTTGAAGACATTTATATTCTGTAACTAAAGTCTTCACCATCTAATATTCTGATCCACTTTCATTTGATAGTGACAACACCCAAGGACATTGATATTAGTAAGGATTTGTATTTTTCCCTATTCAACATTTTTCACTTCTGGTATATATATCCTTTTCCTTTGTCTTTGGTCACCACTGATCCCTTACCTTTAGGTTGACTACTACTGCATGACACATGGGTTCCATCTTGTCTAATTTCAAAATTTGGTAAAGAACCATGACACACTGCTCTAATTCTTATTGGACGTATTGCCAATGCTTGAACAAAACAACTGAGAACTATTAGAGCGATACCAGAAAAAGGACAAAAATCTTTATCATCCTTCATAATTTTGGCAAGCCTTCTAGCTTCAACAGAATGTGCTTTAATCAACCTATTTCATTTAACCAAGATAAAAGTTTACATTCTTTTCATTTGACCTCCTAAAATAGTTTAACCTGTGTCTTCTTATGCTTGTAGCATTCTCATCAGAATCCCACCCACTCTCAAATAAGTCATTGTCTAACACATCTACTTTAATATCTTCTTGATCACCCCTAACATTACCCTTTACATCTAAATCAACATTCAACTCATATTCCCTCATATCAACTTCAACCTCTCCCGTACTATTACTTTCATAACCTATAAAATCACTATCATCCTGATCACTATCATCGCCTGTTGCATCCTTTTAAAATTGATCATATTCATTATCATCACACATTGTATTGTCTTGAAATTGATCACCTATAATATCATCCCACATTGCATTGTCTTGAAAGTGATCATTAGAATATCATCCCACATGGCATCTACATTTGCATCATGTTCAACTTGATTCATTTGACCTCCTAAAATAGTTTAACTTGTGTCTTCTTATGCTTGTAGCATTCTCATCAGAATCCCACCCACTCTCAAATAAGTCATTGTCTAACACATGTACTTCAATATCTTCTTAATCACCCCTAACATTACCCTCTACATCTAAATCAAAATTCAACTCGTATTCCCTCTGATCAACTTCAACCTCTCCCGTACTATTACTTTCATAATATATAAAATCACTATCATCCTGATCACTATCATCGTCTGTTGCATCCTTTTAAAATTGATCATATTCATTATCATCACACATTGCATTGTCTTGAAATTGATCACCTATAATATCATCCCACATTGCATTGTCTTGAAAGTGATCATTTAAAATATCATCCCACATGGCATCTACATTTGCATTATGTTCAACTTGATTATCTTCATGTCATCCTCATTTTGACCTTGAACAACTTCATCATCTATATGGTCATTCCTGTTATGATCTTATTCAACTGCAGCACCTATATTCTTAGTCACATTCTCATCATCTTTAATTTGACTATTTACATTGACATTTGCATTCTGATCCTATTCAGGTTGATCATTTACATTCAGGTTGATCATTATGATTTTGTCCAGCTTCATCACCTACATTGTCATTGTTATTGACATTATGATCCTGATCAGTTTGATCATCTATGTTGACATTCCCATCCTGATCCTATTCAGCTTGATCAAACACAACACTACCTTCCCCAACACCACTAGATTGTCTCACTTCATGCCATCCCAATGCCAATCTTCTTAAAGTTTTCCTTTTCACCAAAACATCAGTAGCACCTTCATCGCTAGTCTCTGCAATAGTTGCTTTGTCGGTGAGCAAAAATATGTGTGTAGGGTTGTTATGCTAATTTTAGTGTACACACTAATCAACTTATGCATAGACACTAATTTAGGTAAGTTTATATAATCAGATTCATTACTTAGGGCATAAAAACTAAAATCTAAATCACCTCCAGGAAGTAAGGATTCCAACTGCATTATAAACAAAATTATGATTTAACAACAACTCGAACTAACAATTCGATCAATATAGTGTAGAATCATACCGTATAGTTTATCAAGTTCATCCTGGGTCGTTTGCTTTCATATGAAGAAACTTGGGTTGCCATGATCACATATGACAATGAAGCTATGGAGATGAAGATGAAAATGGATAGGTGGAACAATGTTGGGGGAAATCTAGCGAGGTAATCTTAAAGTTAAAAATATTTGTAAATACTTTTTAAGTTTAGATTAATCCCGAACAATAAATCATAGTTAGGATTATTAAATTCAATAACCCTTATATTAATAAACCCATTAATAGAATAGTGGATTTTGGGTTTTTTGTTTCTAGCCAAGACACTTTTTAATTTCATTTTTTAATCCCATTCTCAACTCTAAGAGCGAAAGGAACACCATGGCAGACACCCACTCAATACCATAAACCCACGTAAAAAATTATCATATCACACCGCACCGCACCGCACCGCACATCCATATTAGAAGGTGGTGTTGTCACACCAATACTAGTCATTGAGGGGTAATTTAAAAGCCAAACCACGACGAGTACTCGTCAGGATTCAACGCTGCAAGGCGTGAGATATGACTGGTGGCGGTGTTGGGGTGCCACACCGAGGGTCGCCGCGCCTTACGACATGGGCACCCCCTCCCATCGAAGTAGAGAGCCCGTTTTTCTATTTTTAACTGTGGTGCCACATATTCAACACAACATAGGCGTGAAGCATCATCGCCGATGATGGATTTCTTCCAAAACACCTACGTCATCCGCCTGAAGAACCACCACACCAAATACTATTACGCTAATGAAAACAAAAAGTTTCTCTCCAACTTTCTTCGATCAAGAGGCATGAATCTTTATAATTCAGTTTCTTACATCAAATTTGTCAAAATTGGTGTTTTTGAGCACAAGTCAAGTTGAACTTGTGTGTTAAAGATGTTAGAATTGCAAACCTATGATGGTTGCATGTTACAAAAATAAAAGGTAGGACAACACAGGGAAATAGATGAGAATGTACATAGATTTTTCATTTAAGGGAATTATAAAAATTAAAAAATACATTAAAAAGAAGAAAATATAAAACTTTAATTGACGGGCTTTAGCTATTCCTATCTTCGACTTTATCTCTTAAAAGTTCATGGTCAAGATACTGTGTATGATATATTGACTATTAACATGTTAGAAAACATTAACATTAGAAAGAAGACTTTTTTAAACACCACCGATTTCTGTTTTGATTCGAACCAATAGTCACAATCACTTCCGCAACACGCGGTTGGAAACCAATCTAGTTTTGTTAGATATGAAAAGGATTATGTGAAATGTAGTAGTTGTATATGACCCGTTATCTATATATATATATATATATATATATTATATTTGTTTGTATTATTTAGTTTTATTTATATTATTTTAATGACATCTGACTTTGTAAGAAACCATGATGTATTTGTTTGTATTACATTTATTGTTATATTATTATTTGACCACCTGTGATAACTTTCCAATTGGTTACAAGACAATAGAGCCGACTGAAATTTGGTAGTGATACTTGAAAGTGTTATAAATTAATTTATTATACTATCTTAATTTTCTTGTTTCACCTGCAACTCAAATCTCCGAAAAATATATTTTAATTTACACCACAACAACTAATTACAACACACATATTTAACTCTTAGCTTACCTTTACATTGTATATATACTTATTTCAAAGGTTGGTGTCATATGCCACCGGCCAAACAACCACCCTTAAATTTTTTTATTTGATATTTTTTACCCTTAAACTTTTTATAAAATTTTAAAAAATATCATTTTCACCCCATTAAGTTTTTAAAGTTCATGATTTACTCCTGTAAAATATAAATTCGAGTCCATCACCGTTAAGGCCTAATCAGATGTGACTCGACTTAATTATATTTCGACAAACGCCTACGTTTTGGCCAAAAAAAACCTCTCAACTTTCTTTATTTGACACTTTTTACCCTTAAACTTTTTGTAAAACTTTAAGAAATATCACTTTCATCCCCTTAAGTTTTTAAAGTTTCAGGATTTATTCCTGTAAAATATAAATTCGAGTCCATCATTGTTAAGACCTAATCAGATGTGACTCGACTTTATTATTTTTCAACAAAAGCCTACATTTTGATGTAAATTTTTGTTCAAATATTAGTTGAATCAAATTTAAACGTTTCGACGTATTACAAAGGTCGGTGGCATATGCCACCGGCCAAAAAACCCCCCCTCAACTTTTTTTATTTGACACTTTTTACCCTTAAACTTTTTGTAAAACTTTAAGAAATATCACTTTCACCCCCCTTAAGTTTTTAAAATTCAGGATTTACTCCTGTAAAATATAAATTCGAGTCCATCACCGTTAGGACTTAATCAGATGTGACAAGACTTAACTATTTTTTAACAAACTCCTACGTTTTGGCCAAAAAACCCCTCAACTTTCTTTATTCGACACTTTTTACCCTTAAACTTTTTGTAAAACTTTGAGAAATATCACTTTCACCCCTTAAGTTTTTAAAGTTCAGGATTTATGTAAAATATAAATTCGAGTCCATCATCGTTAGGACTTAATCAGATGTGACTCGACTTAACTATTTTTCAGCAAAAGCCTACGTTTTGATGTAAATTTTGTTCAAATATTAGTTGAGTCAAATTTAAACTTTTCGACGTAAGTTTTGTTTGGAAACGCGTCGGATCAAATATAATATATTTTTGTTTACTCTACGCTTCGACGTAAACTTAATTCAGACACGAGTCAAATATAAATGTTTCAACGTATGTTTTGTCTGGAAAAAAGTCGGGTCTAATATAATACGTTTTCATTCAACGGTATAAATTCGAGTCACTTTACATATTGGCGTAAATATAGTTCGAAAACGAATCATACATTATCATGCAACGTACGGTGTCGCGGCAACACGCGACAGGTAAAAATACTAGTTAATACTTAAAAGTAAAAGCCGATGATCAATAGTATGAATCAAACGACTTTCATTTTAATATTTAGTATAATAATTAGTTTGATAAACAATACAAGTTTTTCTTTAGATGAAATGGTAACGGCCTCTCATTCCAAATGCCAGGTGTGGTGTGGTGTTCTAAACCTACATGTAGTGTTGTCATTGAGAACTGTCAAAATATTATGGGTCACTGATAAAATAAGAGTGAATAACTCATATATAAATTTTAGGCCGTGACGAGCACAAAAAAACAAGAGCCTAGTTTAATCGCTCTGACCTGCTGTGTTAAAACCGTTTTTTATCGTCTCACCCCAAATCGCAAGTTATTTTGTCTGAGTTATCAAATGAGTTTAAATTCTAGAATTAGGTAAATGGTAGTGGGTTAAGATTATTAAAATTAAAGGCGCTATAATGTGTGTTAGGCCCAAAATAATTAAAATGTTATTGTTAACAGTCTAATGAGTTTAAATGTTTGATAAAGTGTATATGAGCTTATATATAATCTCCTTCGTTCGGAATCACTATATATATATATATATATATATATAATTTAAAATATTTATAGTGATTCCGCGAAAGAGATTAGACCCTGAACGGTCGCCCATCCTCCTCTAACTCAGAGCCGGCCCTGCACACATGCCACACTCTTTTGTTTTTTTTTTCTTAAACTCATCAGTGAATTTACTAAATTTGTCTCCTTTTGTCATTGGGTTTTTATTTCTACTGCAACAATAGATTTGATATTTTTTCATTTTTTAAGAATGGTTTACGTGTCAAATTTCGTTTACGCTGACGTATATTTTGTTTAGAAACGATTTGGGTCAAATATAAAACGTTTCCGTGCCTATTTTTATGTACGTTTGAGTTGGCCTACATTTCACCGTGATTTTTGTTTGAAAACCCGTCAAGTTAAATGTAATACATTTTTACTTGACAGTATAAATCCGAATTACTATCCGTTTTGATATAAATTTAGTTCAATAACGAGTCAGGGTGATTGTAATTATACTTTATCACGTTGCCATTTCACGTGTTTTTTATGTATGTTTTGAGTAGATATATGTTTCGACACATTTAAAAAATATGAGTCGGATACAATATAATACGTTTTCATTCAACGGTATGTATCAAGTTGTTATATGTTTTTACGTAAATTTAGTTAAAAAACAAATCAGACTATTTGTATTCCTTATTTTTATCGCTTTATGTATCATATCGTCACTACACGTGATGGGTAACAAAAAAAGTTAAGGGCTGTTTGAAAGGGGTTGATAATAGGCTGACCACTGATTGGCTGACTCGTTCACCTGGTCAGCGCATTTGATATTCTGACGACAGTTGCTGACCTGGTTTCAAGGGGTTGACCGAGACCCTCAAATTTCCTTCACTGACAAAAACTGTCTATCCTATCCTCTTCACCGGTCCCCTCCACTCGCTTCCCTCTGATGTTGATGCTGTTCTCTGCCACAACCGTCACCTCCCTCCACCTCTGCCAACAACACCATCTTGTTCCCACCGTCGTCAAATCTACAACTTCAAAGAGAAAATAGAGGAGATGCAACTTCAGATGTGGTTTTGAAGAAATTGATGGTGGATGATTTGGAAACTATGGTTGTGAAGAGGGATTTGAGGCCATAGGATTGCATAGCCTTTATAGATTAAGGATGTGAGATTGGAGGTGGCAGATGTGGAGGGGGAGTGGTGGCGGTGGTTTTCCGATTAAGGATGTTTATCATTCAGTCAGATACTAAATCAAACAATCAAATTTCAATCAAATGTAAATTCAATCGTAACTTTTAACTGAATCAATTTTTGATTTAATTTAATATTACTAAATCAACGGTAATCAATCAAAAACTTTGTCGTAGGCGTAATCCACCTTATTGTAATTCAATCAATGCGTAATTTCTATGTTTTTTATTTGTCCTCTTTCATCGCTGATTCTTCTTTCCCCCACAAAATTCTCCTCCTCTCCACCACCAAAATCCATGATTTTTTAGGGTGTTAGTTTTCAATTTGAATATCTTCTTCAAAAACATTTAAATTCCGTGTAAATTGTGTTCACATCATTCGAATCTTTAAAAATTATACCCTTCCCATCTGGGTATAAATAGTTTTCCAGTTTTGTCCCAATTCAACTCCAGTTTTCTTCAATTTTTTCAAGAAAACTATAAATTTTCCATCTTAATCTTAAAGAATCTTGAACTCCATGCAGTAAATTCTTGAAAATTTAGCTAAAAAACTATGGATTTGAAGAAATTTGAAGGAATCGATGGTGAAAGTGGTATCAAGAACTCAGAATCAAGAAGCCTTGGTTCTTCCCCAAAGAACTCAAGTGGTCAACTGGGTAAAAAGTCAAAGGAACTGGGTCAAATCAGTAATAAAGATTCGTTTTTGAGGGCTGATAAGATTGATTTCAAGAGCTGGGATGTTCAATTGGATAAACATTTGAGTAAGGTTTGGTCTAGAGATAGAGATATTCATGCTAAGAAAGAAGAGTGGGAGATTGATTTAGCAAAATTGGATATAAGAAATGTGATTGCTCATGGTACTTATGGTACTGTTTATAGAGGTGTTTATGATGGTCAAGATGTTGCAGGTACACAATTTCTATACGTTTTCTTATGATATTTGTTTTGAATTTTGGGTTGTTGCTGTCTTAAAGTTTCAATATTCATGGATTTTGATTCACTTAGAGTTCTAATAAAGATATGATTATTGATGATGTATTTCAGTTTATTATTGTGATTTATGTGTGATTTTTGGCATGAGTTTGATAGAGTTGATCACCCTTTTTTTAAATATAATCATCATCATCATCAAATTTGTGAATATTTGGTTAAGGATCATAAATTCATAATCTTTAAGAATATGCACACTTGTTTATGCCAATCTTGCAGCTCCCTTATATATTGTAAGAGGTGTTTTGTATGTGTTTGCAAAGCAGTTATTGTGTATTGAATAATCAGACTTAGAATCATAATTCCACTCACCCCTTGCTTAATGTTGGAGATGATTAGTTAATCCTATATTTATCTTACTAATCAGTTTATGTATTGAGGTACTGCAACTCTTTTAAAGCTATGATATGAAGTCACAATAATTAGCTCTAGTTTAGATTTTAGATGAGCATCCAAACACTTCCGTAGAACGTCAACTTGTATGTTTGTAGGTAGGATATTATGTGTGTATGATTATAACACAACTTCTTTCACAATCGACTCGGACTATGGGTGTTTGGATGTGTGTTTCTGAACGATTATTGTGACTTCAAGGTTCACAATTGGATCATCAGATGGTCATTTGATTAAAGTGAGTGATTAGTTTGGTAACTATACATTGACCCTCATTCTTTTTAAACTTCTTCCATGTTTATTAGATATGATTATTTTGGCCTTAAAATTAAGAATCTATTTTGTACACATGTATATGTAATTCGATTATATACCAACTTGAAAACCTTTTATTAGAAATTGTTCCATTTATTTCTTTTCAACTTAAGCATTTTTAAATCTTACAGTGAAGGTGTTGGACTGGGGAGAGGATGGTCTCGCCACCGCTGCTGAGACCGCTAATCTTCGTACCTCTTTTCGACAAGAGGTTGCTGTGTGGCATAAACTTGATCATCCAAACGTCACCAAGGTCAATACTTGTCTACTTGATTAAACTTAGAACTACTAAAATCCCAATACTTGCAAAAATTCTATAATTTTTTTATTATCTTTTTACAATGTTCTTAGGTTCCTAGATATTTGTGCTAGAGGTAGCTAACTAGGCGAATTGGGCAACATGTCAAAATGGGTACTTTAAATACACGCTCTTGACATGACGGGTGCACGGGTCACCAACTATATGTCCATTATTTAAAACTTTATAAGCACTTTATACATTATATAAGATATATGATGAAACAAAACTATATTGTCAAAATAATGATATGATGTTTTAGTGTTAGTTTATGAACTTCTAAGCATTAAAAAACTCTTTGCGTGATTTTCGACCAATTTGCTTTTTCAAATTTTACTAGTTTGGCCCGTTGAAGAAACCTATTTATAAGCAAATGGGTTGAACTTGCCATCTCTAATGTGTGCGGTGTCACAATCATGATGTATATACATGTATCTTCTCTTATGATATTGCAGTTTGTTGGAGCTTCAATGGGAACCTCAGACCTTAAAATCCCATCAAACAATGCCTCAAATTCAAATCAAAACTCACTTCCTTCTAGGGCTTGTTGTGTTGTAGTGGAGTATCTTCCGGGGGGCACCCTCAAGAAATATTTAATCAGGAATAGTAGGAAGAAATTGTCTTTCAAGATTGTTGTTCAACTTGCGTTAGATCTCGCTAGAGGGTGAGCTCAATTCTATCGTTTTCTTGAAAATTAACGCATGTTTTTCTCGTGCAACTCTTAACTATAGTTGTTGTGCCGGGATTCTTGATCTTTGCAGCTTAAGCTACCTTCACTCTAAGAAAATTGTGCACCGTGATGTTAAAACAGAAAATATGCTCTTAGATCTAAATAGAACTCTAAAGATTGCTGATTTTGGTGTTGCTCGCGTTGAAGCTCAAAACCCTCGAGACATGACCGGTGAAACAGGAACTCTCGGCTACATGGCGCCGGAGGTAAGTACGTACACATTGTTCACGTTTTATGTAAGAAGACCTTGTTCACATTTTATGTTGCGATTTAGTATGTATTCTTAATGCATCTCACACATTTTAAGCAAGTTAAAAGTAATAAGTGTATGAATGAGCCAATAAAGCTCGAGCTTTTCTCGTTTAAATTATAAGGGCTTGTGATCTATTTGGCTCTTTTTAAGCCTTTTGAGTAAAACTCATGCTCGGGTTGTGGCAAGTTTTATGGGCTCGAGCTCTTCTTTAACCAAATGTGATATCAAAAGTTAGTAGTTTGGCTCGCATGTGACTAATTAGTCTTTAATTGCCTTTTTATTAATAGAATTGGAACTTGAAAACTTTGGTTATTATACATGGGGTGTTGGATGTGTGTTTTTAATTTGTTTACTGCAAGTAAGAATTTGAATTTTGATTGAAGTGAGTGATAGTTATGTAGTAATTCAATTATCCGTAAAGATTAATTTTTCTTGCAACACTTGAATGTTATATTGGCATATACATAATTGGTTTACAACCATTTAAATAATGCTTGAAACCTTGAATGACGTAACTTTATCGCATGATATCGTGGTTTAAAGTTTTTTCGGTACATGAGAACCCCTTAGAGAAAACTCAGGGCCCAACCAATACCCAGATAACTAGTGGGAAGTGGAACCAAAGTCACGTTCATCAAGCGGCCGTTAAGGGTTAAGAGTCAAGACAGACCTCTGCTAGAGGGGAATCAAGTTCTTACTACGACGCTACCCTATGAAAATTGTGGTTTTAAGTCTTGAACATCGTGCGCTAGATGCAATCGTTTTATCCTTACGATCTTTTATCATGAAAGGAGATCTGAATGACTTTAATCTTGTAGGTTCTTGATGGAAAGCCTTACAATCGGAAATGTGATGTCTATAGTTTTGGCATATGCTTATGGGAAGTATATTGTTGTGACATGCCTTATGCTGATCTAAGTTTTGCAGAAGTATCTTCCGCGGTTGTTCGTCAGGTTTGTCAAACATTTGATTATCATTCTTACTAGACTTGTCTTGTTTATATATATAATCTTATTGTTGTTTCAGTGGCATCACTCAGTAGTTGAATTTGATATAAATTACCTCTTTAAATCTAGCTAGTACTAATAAATCTCTTGAATTGGTTTTTATTGACTGTTTACTAAAATAATTGTCACTTGGGAAACGATTATTTAGACAGGGTCGTTGAGTTGAGTTGAGTTGAGTCGACTCTCGAATACTTCTTTTTTTCCAATATAGCTCGTTTGAGATAAAACATAACATTTACAGATTTTATTATTTTGTTCTATGGTTCAGAATTTACGCCCAGACATCCCCAAATGTTGCCCGAGTTCATTTGCAAACATCTTGAGAAAATGTTGGGATGCAAATCCCGACAAGAGACCCGAGATGGATGAGGTGGTGAGACTATTAGAGGCGATAGATACAAGTAAAGGTGGTGGGATGATACCCGAAGGCCAAACATCCGGTTGTCTTTGTTTCACCATAAGGCGTGGCCCGTGATCATGTACCTTTGTGTGATAAATGGCGCGAACATTTTGTTTTGTTCTTGGTTTTCATTGTTTGCATAAGTTTATGAGGATGTAAACTGTCGGTAGTCGTTTGGAAAATATCTGCATATTGTGTAGATTTGACATTCATCGAGTTTGATCATCTCTCTCGTTATTTATGAGTGAAATAAGCAATTTAAAATATGCATTTTAAAGTTACTTATTTACATTGGTTTATTATTCAGAGAGATAACATTAGTTTGTCTTGGTTTTTACGCGATGAACACGTCACGTGTTGCGCTATAAAAAATTAAATGAAGTTAATGAGCAGTTAGTTTTGGGACTGTTAATGATAACAAAAACAAAAGCTAGAATTAATATCGGTTAAACTGTTAGTTGGTATTAATATTGATCAATAAATAAAAGTGTAAATTATTAAAATACATTTTTACTATAAAAACCGGAAATAATATAAAAGATTAAGACTATTCAAAATGCTCAGGGTTTGTGACTCGTTCGAAGATTGTTTGAAATACCTTGAAAAAAGCTCGCTTGAAATTGACTTGTTTACAAAACCTGTTGAGCCCAAGCAAGATCAGCTCGACTCGTGGCTCGCTCTTTTAAATTTTAAACTCAAAGAGTAATTTATAAATAAAATTATGATATATTATTTAAAATATACCATACACATATGGTATTTTGCTATTTTATAACAAAAAACTAATTATAAAAGTATAAAACATGATTATATTTTGTGAAATAACGATCATATATTATCATTTTCAACGAATTAAGACGAAGACATGTAAGAAATATTATTATATTTTTATAAACATACAAATAATAAAAAACACAAAAAATATTTTTTTATAAAAATATTTAAGTTGGCTAGTGAGCCGACTCACCTCACCTCAGCTCGTTTATAAACGAGTCAAACCCGAACTCAAATTTTAAGCTCGTTAAAATAAACGAGCTGAACGACTTGACTCGGTTTTTAAACGATATAAACCCAAGCTCACCCTAACTCTGCTCGACTCAGCTCGTTTACTCAAGGTGCTAGGTTCATCCGTTTTGTAGTTTCCTTATTTTATCTTCATAACGATAAACCCTCAAATCACGAAACCCTCAAATCACGAAACCCTCGCCGTCGTTCCCGTTTCTTTCATCACCATCACAAGGTAAGCTGCTTTTCTAGGGTTTCATCGAGTCAACTAGTTACATAAACTATTCATTAGATTATAGATGTGGGTTTTCGTTTTTGTATAGAGTTACATACTTCAAAACCGTAATGCACACCACATGTTCGATGAAATTTCCATGAGACAACTATAGATGAAAACAATTACGACTACTTTCACCCCAATTTTCAGATGTAAAAAGAGCATGTGAGGCTACAGTAGTACTGTCATGATAAGGATGTGTTAATAAAAGAACGAACTTTTGTTGAATTGTTTGTGAACACTCTGATGGGGAGTTGTTTGTTTGCTAAATAAACGAACGAATATGAGCAAAAATTAAAATTTTTGTTTTTTAATTTATCGAAACGAACATGAACACATGTTTTGTTTGTTCATTTACATTTGTGAATGTTCTTATCTTCGTTCAATTAAGTTTGTTGATGTTTGTTTATGATTGTTTACATATTCATTCAAAGAAGTTGAGTCCCGCACATTTTGAATCCATTGGCAGATCCCAACCCATATTATTTCTTACTTTTAGAATGTTATTGATGATATTTAGAATTTAATAAGAATATTATTGTTGTTTACTTCTAATTGGTGTCCGTTTGATGTTAATATGTGATTGTTTATGTTTGCTAAGAATATCAAGGAATGAACATGAACAAGAAATATGTTTGCTTAAGTGTTTGTGTCTGTTCTTTGTTCTGTTAAAGTTAAAGGAACAAACACAAACAAGCCCTGCTCAAGGGTATGTAAAGCTTTCTTATATATGCTCATCTTTTTAACTTTAGGAAGACATAAACTCCAAGGAGCGAAAGTCCTAGCAATTTACACACATATGGATACTAAAGCAAATGGAGAAAATGGCTCTTTGGTACTGATAAAGCAAGGCGCTGAAGCTGTGAGTTATTTTGTTTTCATACTTGATACTTTATTGTGTTTGGAAGTATGGAGTTCAAGATTGATATTGGAAATTGAAGCTCAAAATTGTCATTTTGAACTGAAATAAAAATTACCAAATGGGCTTTGGTACGATCAAGTTGAGAAACTTGTTTGCTATGTGCTGATATTTAGCGTCTTACCTTGTGTTTTTGGTTGATGCTTCTCAGAGAGTATTCGAGTCAACATTTGCTGGAAGGAAGTCTATTGTTAAGGAACGGTTCTCAAAGAAGTACAGGCATCCAACTTTAGATGCAAAGCTAACACTAAAGCGCTTAAATGCGGTTTGTTGCTCTGACTGACAAATTTTGTCAGCCTTTTTGATATTTTTGTTAAAAAAAATCATTTTTGTCTGTTATGGTTATTGTTCTTTTCATGGTTTTTAGGAGGCTAGGTGTATGACAAAGGCTAGACGGCTTGGAGTTTCTACTCCTGTGCTTTATGCAGTCGACCCTGTATTACATAGGCTAACTTTTGAGTATGTCGAAGGTCCATCAATAAAGGATATATTTCTTGAGTTTGGTTTGCAAGGAGTTGTTGAAGAAAAGATGGATGACATTGCCTTGCAAATTGGCGTTACAATTGCAAAACTACATGACGGTGGAGTCGTTCATGGGGACCTGACCACATCAAATATGTTATGGCGTAGTGGCAGCAACCAGCTGGTACTTAGGCATTTATTCAATCTTCTTTTACCTTAAAAGATTATACTCATTGGCAGTTTCACTTTACCAAATAACAACAGGTGTTATTTACATTTTTCAATCGTTAGTTTGAATTTGGGGTCAATCTCTTTGTTGGTATAGTTGTTAGTTTGAATTTGGGGTCAATCTCTTTGTTGGTATAGTTGTATAGATATTCTTCTTAAGGAGATGTTGACTTTTGAACTATCATACTTGATTCACCATGGCAGACATACATTCTCCAAAAATGACTCTCATTTCTTATTATAACTCCTTTTGCTATATCGTTTCAGGTATTAATTGATTTTGGTCTGAGCTTTGTATCCACCCTTCCAGAAGACAAAGCCGTTGATCTTTATGTGCTGGAACGAGCCTTGCTGTCAATGCATTCTTCTTGTGGAAATGTGGTAAGCCAAGTGAAAATTTGTTGATATGATTGTGATTTGATGATTTATTAGGGTTAAAAGAATTGGATTTGAAGAAACATGTAAGAAGCTTCTGTAAAAACTCTAGTTATTCAGATAATGGTCTGCCTTTCTCTTGCTCTAATCAATCATTCAATTGATAATCAAATGTTGCATCATATACTTTCAAAACATACATCCAAACACCGTCGCTAAAACACACTTAACTTGCAATTTATGGTCCAGTTATTTAATAAATCCACTTGCAAAGAATCACTAATCGAGTAATTGGCATAAATTGACATAATTATGACTTGATATTCTTGAACAGATGGATAAAATACTTGCAGCATATAGGAAGTCTTCAAAGCAATGGTCAGCCACATTTAACAAACTTGGTCAAGGTATAATCTTATACCATAAAGTTTTTGTGTAACATTATTTTCATTTTTTGTTATTCTTATAGCGCAACCCTCTTTCCAAATAGAAATGCACAAGGATCTTTCAAATTATATGAAGTTCTTAGTAAAGTTTCTATCCAACTATCATTTTGACACTAGTAAATTACACAAAATATTGGTTGATTTACTTGATTATTAATTTTTACTAAATAAGGATGTTTTAGGGGCTGTTTGGCAACCTCTTAATCAGCCTTTTAATGGTTCAGATGTCTGAATGGTTCAGCACTTAATGATTCAGACTGTTTGTTTCGCGAGCACATGTCTGAATAGTTAAGAGATTTACCTCTGAATGGTTAAGCATCATACTAGTGCTAAATGGTTAAGAGGTTTAATGCTGAATGATTAAGATATATTATCTAAATTGGTCAGACATTTGTCTTTGAATAGTTAAATTATATACTAGCTTTTAATGGTTCAGACCTTTTAATGATTCAGCACTTAATGATTCAGACCTCTTATTAGTTCAGCACTTAATCATTCAGAAGTTGCCAAACAGCCCCTTAGATATTAAAATATTTTACAAACATACTCGGTGAGTCTGATACAAATAGTAGGGTCTGGGGAGGGTGGGATGGGAGGCAAACCTTACCTCTAAAGTATTAAACTCAGTGGTTTATGAACAGGTTGATTTGGGTTATGTTTAATGTCATACGAATCAATTAAAAATGTAGCTTAAAGGTAATGTGTTAAAGGGGTCGAAAGGGTCAAAAGTCCTGAAAAGTCATAATTAGAAACTTTTTTAACGATATTTTGGTTCGAAACTGTACATCCTTTTATTGTTTATATGACTGTACACTTGCACTTTAATTTATCACAGTCCGACTACGAGGGAGAAAACGAACCATGATTGGATGAAATCACAATGCCAATGTGCTCTACATCTGACCAGTTTTAGAGTAAAGTATTTCAGTTTAAAATTTGTAATCTTCATTTGTATGTGCAACTTCTTTAGAGTTGTATCTACGCTGATAAATGTACCAGGATAATGTCTTTTCAGCTGATGGAATTTCAAACCATAAAATGTTGCATTTGTAGAGTTTATTATTATGTTAAAGGTTTATGATCTGTTATCAGTGTCTGTCAAGTGCAGAAGATAGATAATGTAAGCTAAATATGTTGTAGTTTACTCTAAAATTGCAACTCTTTATCTATTTTATGTTGATAATAATATTATTACTTTATCAAACTGAGATAATAAACCTGAACAAGTTATTGACTATGATAATACAGGTAACAAGCTTTGCTTTTAGAGATTAAGTTACAAATTTCGTCTATAACTATTGCTTTTGCTTGATTTACAGGTTGTCTAAAAAGCTTAATTGTTACAAACTGAATATGAATTTATTTATTTAAAGAGTCAATATGCGATTCTCAGAGTATCAAACATGTTGTAATTCTGTTATAGAGGTTAATAGCCATTTACCTGCAACCTGTAAGTTTATGATGTTTAAATCTTTAAAAGGTGGTGATGTAGTAATAAGCGCTCAAGTCTATTATAGATACTAGGTATGAATCTAGCTTTTAATAATAATACCAGATTACCCAAAGGACAACTTCAAATTTAAAGGAAAAATAATCACTAAATAATAACTAGGTTTTGTATGTGTTCTATTTACACTTAGTTTTAGAAATTGTGTCATTTTTTAAAAAAGTTATACAATACTGTAACATTTAACAAAAAGATAAGTGGCTCTAAATTAACATAAGTATTTTGAGTGGCTGTAATTATCTAGAAAGCTTAGTTACTATAGTGTAAAGTTGTCTTGTTTATAATATAACTTATATAAGTTCTTACAATTTATAACTATCAATATGATAAACATTAAACGTGAAGCTCTCACCTTGGTTTTCATGACATAAGCATCCCGAAGCGCCTTACACTTCTTAAACATACCAATGTACCGAGACATTTGGATTATTTGTTAAACATCTTACCACACACCCTTTAATCTTACTTAAAAATCGACACATTACCTCTATAGAATTTGAACTTCTAAGACATTGACCTGGCTAAACTTTTAACACATATTGACATGGCTAGACAAACACCCTTGCACACAATTTGATTAGATCTACCCCACTACTGGCTCTACAGTAACCGTGGGGTCCTCCTCTGACCCTATTTTCTACGTCCGGTGTAGTCTTCTCCAAATGATCCAGTGCTAATTCCAGGGTTGGATAATTGGTTGTAGCATGGAATACTACGAAAAGGGAAGATTCAATTCATCATTGGCTCATTCTATATCCCCACAGAGCGATAAAGAGAGTAAGTTTACTCACCCACCCAACCAACTAGACGGAAAATGCATGAAGCAGAACTCCTGAAACAAAACAAGCAGGTCCTGTTAGACCAAACCAAAAGGAAGAGCAGCTAGTTACACCGGAACATCTTCAACTAAGACACCATATCCTCACTCAACTGCTAGAAGAAAAGGAATCACCATATAGGAACCTTGAGGAGAAGAGGGGGCGTCTGATACCGATCGACGAGTCTATCAGTGAATAAAGGTCTGCTTCTTGAGATCCCTGTCTCTCTCATCTGTAGCAAGAAAACCAAAGCCTTTTGTATAAAATAATAAGGCCCTCGGCCCCATTTATCTTCTTGCATCGAACTAGAATAGCCCAATATAGTATTATATTTTCGTCACCTACGTAATCTAATATAGCTTCACCTCCCTATTAGCGCATATTATGGATAGATTGTTATTCTAGTTTAGGTATTGATTGTATAGATAATTATGGACCATTAGAATCATAGTACAATTGTAATTCCTCACAACCTATATATAGGGGTTGTATTATTGTTATTAGGCACTTTTGACAAATAATCAATACCATAAACACTTTTATGGTATCAGAGCCTCGGCTCAAATAAAACCCATAAACCCAAATCGCTGGTTTTCTTTTCTGCCCTTGGTTTCGATCATGGCAAAAGAAGATAATGCAAAAGAAGATGCTGCAGCCGAAGCTTC
>BJCM01034827.1:2258-26663 GCA_018326385.1 Flaveria bidentis | reverse complement strand
TTTAAGGCCGTAAATAGCCTTCTTCAATTTACACACATGTTCTGGGTATTCTTGACTCTCGAAACCTGTAGGCTGCATCATGTGGATGACATGATCGAGCTCTCCATACAGAAAGGCATTATGGACATCCATTTGCCACAACTTCCAACGCTTTGCGGCTGCCAATGCTAGGATTAAGCGAATAGTGGTGATCTTGGCTACTGGACTGAAGGTATCTTCATAGTCCAGTCCATGTTGTTGAGAGAACCCACGAGCTACTAGGCGTGCTTTGAATCTATCGATCGTACCATTTGACTTTTGTTTCACTTTATAGACCTACTTACAAGAGACAATGTTTACACCTGGTGGCTTTGGTACTAGTTCCCACGTTTGGTTTGAGATAAGTGCATTCATCTCCGTCTTCATAGCACCCATCCATTCTTCTTTTATGCACGCTTCTTGGTAAGATTCAGGTTCATGTAGCAAGTCTTCAACAACAGCAACTCGAGCATACATGTGGGCATACTTCGAGCTGGGCTTTCTTTCTCTTTGTGACCTCCGTAAAGTGGGTTCAGGAGCTAAGGGTTGCTACTCTGGTTGAGGACTATTAGGCTGCTCTTCTTCAGGGGAGGCATCCTCCTCGATCACTTCATCAGTTAGTCTCAATTTGGCTAACGAGGTACTAACTTCATCAGTCAGCTTCTTGGAATCTTCCAAAGGTATACTTTCAGGTCCCCAACAGGAAGACATTTCATCAAATACTACATTGCGAGAAATGTGTATCTTGCCCGATCGTGGTTCAATGCAACGCCATCCCTTCTTTTCTGAATCATAGCCTACAAATATACACCAAGTAGCCTTTTTCTCCAACTTATTCCGTAAGTGAGTGGGAACCAATACGTAACATACACATCCAAAAACTTTAAAGTAATGAACATTAGGCTTAGTTTGAAATAACCTTTCAAATGGGGATGTATACTGCAGGCATTGAGAGGGGGTTCGGTTGATCAAATAGCATGCGGTTCTCATTGCTTCTGCCCAGTACTGCCCCGGGAGATTCTTGTCGTGCAGTAAACTCTTCATAACTTCAGCTAGATGCCGGTTCTTACGCTCGGATACGCCATTTTGCTGGGGTGTATTCGAGCAGGTGAGTTGACGCTTGATTCGTCGCTGTTTTAGATGTTGATCGAACTCAACAGACAAGTACTCACCCCCGTTATCGGATCTTAGGCAGCCCACTTTGAAGCCTGTTTCCCGTTCAGCTTCCACTTCAAACTCTTTGAATTTTGTAAACACTTCCGACTTTGCTTTCATAAAGTAGATCCAAGTGTATCGGGAATAATCATAAATGAACGTTACTATATAATGGAACCCTTTCATCGAGGAACACTTGGTAGGTCCCCATACATCTGAATGAACTAGTACAAGTGGTTCCACTGCACGGTAGGTCGAGGGGTGAAAGGGCTCCTGATGTGCTTTGCCATATTGGCAGCCTGCACACACGATCTCCTAGTTCACTTCTAGCTTTGGTAGCCCGGTGACCAGTCCTCTCTTTATCATTAATTCAAGTTTGTCGTATCCCACGTGACCTAATCGATGGTGCCAGATATCAGCATTCTGGGTGTTCTTCGTCTTCTTAATGAATGCGTGTTCAGCTGACAAAGCATATACGGTTTCATTCTTGTGACCCTTCAACACCGGAACTGAAGGAGTCTCAAATTCTTTGAACACCTGCACATCATTTGGACCGAACAAAACATACCTGCCTTCAGAGGTCAATTGAGGGACCGATAGGAGGTTTTTCTTCATTCCGGGCACATGGTTGACATCCAATAGCTTGAATTCGTGTTTCTGGTCTTCAGAAGGGAACACCACACTCCCAATATGAGCAATGGAATGTCGGGAGTTATCTGCTATGACTACTACTCTGCTCCCATTGTACTTCACCGGGTTACATAACTTTTCTTTATCACCGGTCATATGATTGGAACACCCAGAGTCTACAATCCAATCATTGAATCGGTTCTCACGTTGGCTTGATGTGGTAGTGAAGGCAGCAGTTTCCTCCTTCTTGACTTCATCTTCTACGTTGGCACTTAGGGCTTGAACATCCCAAGCTTCCTCTTCTCTTACTTCAGCCGAATTTCCTTGGTCTGGTTGCTTTGATCGACAGTCTTTGGCCATGTGTCCCCTTCGACCACACGAGTGACAGTTATATGGGAACCGCTTTCCAAATTTCTTCCCCTTTCGATCGGAACTGCTGCTGACTTCATGGTTTTGTTCATTCCCCCTCTTGGACTGGGCTTTAGGTTTATTGGGCTTGTAAGTCTTATGAGATGGGCCTGAGTATTTTTTTCCTTTGGACTTGTGTGCATACAGGGCCTGTGCATTAGTTTTTATCGGTGTACTAACCGACAAATCACCAAGTTGTTTACCAAGGGCTTCCTGGGATGCTAATAAGTTCACGAACTCTGCTAGGGTTGGCTGTGTTGGCCACCCTTGAACAGCTGCTACAAAACTTCTATACTCCTACTTCAGCCCATGCATTATAATGCGTTTCATACGTGCCTCACCAATTTTGGACTGCGGATCGAGTTCACCTATCTCCCTGCACAGCGTTTTAATCTTGTGAAAATATTGGGGGATCGTTAGATCCCGTTGAGACACCGACAACAACTCATTCTATAAGAGTTGAAGCTTGGAATCATTCTTCTTAGAGAATAAGGTAACTAGTGTATCCCAAGCCTCTTTGGGTGTCAAAGAGTCTCAGATGTGCTCCAATACTTCGTCCTCGACTGTGGTCTTCAAAATGAATAGGGCTTTTCCGGCTTTCACCTTCCACTTCTTTAAGACTCCATGTTGGTCTTCTCGTAACGACGATGTAGTATCTGAACCGTTCACCACCTCCCACAGATCTTGGCATTGCAGGTACGACGTTAGGCATGTAGACCAAGTGTTGTAGTTGTTGTTGTTCAATTTCTTTACACCGCCGACTAACTGGAGTTCTGACATTGTTTCGAATAAGAAGCAACTGGCTCTGATACCAATTGATGAATTGGTAAGGCACAATAAACAATACTCACACCCTCACACAATAAGGCTGCAATAAGAAACAAAGCAGCAAGGAACAAAAGAGACACTCAAATTTCTGTGTATGAATTAACTTGAAACTTCAACGTACATAAATAGGGAAAGGAAACTGAACGTGAACGTGCACATGCACTACTTGCAGAAAACTAGCTAACAAACCATAAAATTAGGAGAACAAGCCTACATGACTGACTCACTCTCATGACTTATTCAAAGTAATAAAACTACTCTTGTGACGTGGACTTTAATGTTGACCGTTAACAATATTATCACTATATATTTTTATTTATATGTATGTACATAAATGATTTAAAATATATTAAGGAAAACTAGAAAAGAACATTTTTGGGCCCAAATATCAAAGGCCTAAAGCAATTAAAATTGGGGCGTCCAATTTAAGTATTGTATGTAAATGTAGTTGAGCAATGTGAAGATGTGGTATTTATATATTCTTATAATTCTTGGTTCAAAATAACGCAATTTAATATATTTAAATTAATTTTAGTCCACAATCAAGATATCCATTTTGGTGTACTTCATATGGCACGGGATTTTGATTTTGCAGTTTTGTGACATTACGTCTCCAACTTTACTTCAAACATTACAACGCCCTCTCTTCCAAACGTAAAGATACTCATTTTTCTTGGAGCCAAACAATGATGTTTTGTTCTTCATGTAAGATCATGAATTTCAAACGTTATAAATATTATATTATGGACATATATATCGACATATGTATTAATAAGTATTGTATTTTACCTTCATAAAAATATACAAAAATAAAGTTCAAGTGTAAGGATTTCACCATCAGCAACACCAATACCGTTGATCTTAACAAATCAACACACGTAAGAGGTAATGATTGAATGTACATTAATGAGCATGAACTATTAACATGTTTTTTTGTTAAGAAAGTGATGTTGAGCAGACACTAATGTGGCGTAAAATATCTTTTAAAAAGCATTAACCATTACATATGATCTTATATGTTTGAATCGAATATGGACGACTATTTGACGCATTCATCACTATATACCAACTTTGTGCTAATTCTTAATGTATGTGGATGGTAAGAGATTAAACATACTATACATTTAAGGCATTTGTTACTTAGTTACTTAAGTTAAAATTATTTGACAACTCAAGAACTATGAAAACTAATATTAATAGTTCATATTTTTTTAAAATTTACACTTTTAACACATATTTGGGTATGTTTATATAAATAAAAAACCATGAAAGTAATATAGAAAACATCAAAGTAGTGGTTTTATATGTTAAGTGTAGATATTATAATTAACATATGACTTATGCATGTGTAAATTAGAATTTCATTAATTTTTTTTCAGGAGAAACAATAAGACATTATATTTTAATTATTTTTTTTGTATAAAAAATAAAAAAGTTGTGTGTTAATATTAATTCTCACAGCTCTAAAGATATTTGTAAGTTCTCAAATTATCGTAAGCCTTGTTACTTAAAACATAAACATGCGATTCTTTTAAATTCTCAAAAGTAAACAACGAGGAGATTAAATGATATAATAACATATATAAACTGATAGTCGATGACTATAGTTATCGTCTATTAATTTGTAATGATTTGAACTTACATTGTTTTTATGTGAGATAATCACTGATACCACTCGGCCATAGACATCTATGGCAATGTTTACTATACTGTTTTTGTACTTTATAAATCTAAAAAAGGTTTCGACAATATTATAAAGAAAGAAAACTAGATATAGATTTAATATTGTTTTATAAAGCATATGGTCTAGTTCAGTTTAATAAATTTATATGATAGAGTACTTTTTTAACTATAAGTGAATAGAGCAACAATTAATTTTTTGTGACGCTTAAAAGCAAATACTAAGAAAAAAAAAGAAACACGTGGGCTAATCCTTGTAAAGTCAAGACGGACAGGCATTGTTTGGTATGGAACAACTAGACAACACTTTCATCACGGCCAAACAAATGACATACTTTAATGCTTGAGGTACAGTTTGATGTTAATTGAGTGACACGTGTTTATTTTCTTTTCTTTTTCCCTTCGTCAATTGTGATTTAAATAGTTTTAGTTAAAATTGCATTATAAAAAAACATTTTGATTGTAGTTGACTAAACTTTTATGATTTTTTTAGTTTTTGTTTTTACTTTTTTTAGATTATCACATGAAATGCTAAAAAAGTAACTTTTTATTTTGAAAGAGTATCATTTTTAGCTATGATACATTGATTTGTAACTATAACATATCATTTTAAAGTATGATGCAAAGAATTCTAAATAGATTTGGTGTCCCGCAATTAAAAGATTATGTTTCTGAGTTGGTAATTTAGACTCTAACAATCTTCATCATATGCTAAATTGGTGCATTATAGATATAAAACATTGTGCTAGCGTATTAAGAATAGAACTATCGAAGTAACAAACGTAAAACCGGTTTTAACGAGCTTGCAAAGAAGAAAGTGCTATAATGCATCATAGTTATTGTAAATTGGTTGTATCATAATCAATCTACTTCAATTCCATAAGCAAAATGAAAGTATAGTTAATATATAGGGAATTTCGATATAAATATTACATGGAGCCATGCATATTAACTATAAAAAATTCCGGTCGCTGAGATATGGATCCGTTTTTATAAAGTTTGTATCATATTAACGCGTATAACCAACCAACTATCAACGAACATACATATATAAACATAACTAATACTAATGTAACATTGACCCACTTTAATTTTTTTGGATTATTCAATTTCACCATCTTCAGAACAAACTATACTTCACATGTACATGAAATTCTCTATGTCAAATTCTCCATCATTATATTCGAAAACCTGATCTCTTGCCATCTGAGTGTGAACCATACTTTCATATGAAGCACTATCTAGGTATGTACTATTCTCGTTGCTATGTGATGAACCTTTATTATATCGCCATTCATATTCAGTGGTGCTTATTTGAGAGTTTGAACCATGGCTAAATGGTTGATCATTTGACGTGTTAAAATATTGTTGAAATTCATCTAGGGTAATCCACTCAGCAAATAAAAGTTCTGGTAACTTGCTGACATGGGAAGCTGGTGGGACCGACTGAACCATGTCAGCAAATGAACTGTCGGTGAAGTTAGATGTATTTAGGCACGATGCATATGGTTTTGTACTTGCCATGTTTAAGTTTGTATGATCAAATTTAGTATGAAGTTGAAGATGTGCTGATTTGGCCACTCTCTTCTTGAGATGAGAATGCCAATAGTTTTTTATCTCGTTGTCTGTCCTTCCTGGTAAATGTCGTGCCATTTGAGACCACCTGATCATATCGAACAGTGAAAGTTAAATCACAAATCAAATTAAATCAAATCAAGCTAAACAATGACCATGAAACACTAAACCAATGTGGTCAATTACTTGTTGCCTAACAGTCCATGAAGCGTCAAAATGGTTTCATCTTCTTGTGACGAAAATGGCCCTCGCTTTAATCCTGGCCTAAGATAATTAATCCATCTTAATCTGCAACTCTTTCCACTCCTTTCCAAACCTTAGAAAAAAGCAATGTAGATTGTCAAGTGTTAAATATTAGTAAACTTGTTTTGTTTTGATAACTAATCTACTTAAGTTCCATGGACGAACGAACTTACCTGCATTAACGGGTACAGAACTCCAGCATCCATGACCATGGTTCATGACATAATATGATAGCTTTTGGTCCTCATCAGGTGACCATAAACCCTTTTTGTGCTTCTTTATTGCCTTTTCTGATAGCTTGCACCTCATCTTCCAGAAAGAGAATGTTGTAGTGAATATTATACACCAAAGATCAAAACCTAATCATGAACTTATTAATATTGTTTTGGTTAGTTGAGAACTAAAAGCGGACAATTTATATTGTAGTGAAGTATAATGAAGATACTTATGAATAATCAGGTATTTAAAGGGAATGTTGAGAGATTATTTTATCTAACTCACCAAGAACTTAAATAAAAAAAGATTCTTGGAAATCCTACATATTCCATCCAGCAAGACCTTCTATCAACAATTCAAGTTCTTCAAGAAGATAAAAGCATTAGGTTGTAATCTCAAGTGTCATATTACTTAGGGTGTTGTTTCTCTCACAAACTTTATAGGTTCATGCTGATTAAAATTTAAGTTCCCTCTTACAAGGGTGCTTTCAGTAGGAAGAAGTACATTTAATCAAACCCATTAGTTATAATATACCACAGTTTGATTATGTTCTTTTTTAAGTTAGTCTTTGAGTAGGCTGCAGGCAAAAAATCTAACATTGGGTCCATAAACATATTTTTCAAACGTATAAGCAGAATATGATCGGTAACGCCTGTGAATGTGTGTAGGATACTATTTCATTTATTTAGGTTTTGTTAAAATCTTTTTCCTAAAATTAAATATGTGACTGGTTGTGATCATTCTAGCAATGCTTGGTTTTGTATGACTTGTTTTATTATTTTTTTTGAGGTATGTGTTTTATAAATTAAAAAATGAGTTACTTTTACGTGATTATCATTGTATTTCTAACCTAGTGACAAAGACGTACGTCTTTCACACTAGAAATGTTGGGTTCAAGACTCACTCGAGTTAGGAGTAGATTTAATTGATACATAGTAAAATTAAATTAGAGTTGTTAAATAAACACGTCTTCGAAGTAAAATTCAAATTTATTCGATTACATTTATTACTAACATGCATAATGAAATAAAATATTCCAATGGTCATATTAATAATAAGGAATAGTAAGTCGTTTCTAATAAATCCTTCTTAGTCTTTATTTATTAGAAGTTAGTGTTGGTAGTTTAGGTTTGCAACCTTAATTTATTTCAATTGATGTTTCACATTACAATTAAGTAAGAGAGCTTAAAGTTGACTATATTTCTGCATCCAATTGGAAGTTCGACTAGATTTAATATGTTGATTCCTAATAACGATTAAAGGATGGAAAGCAAACAATCATTATCAATCATTTTAGCATGCCCTACAAAATAAACACAAAATACACCATTGGCTAGCATACAAATATTTCAACACTTTTCATTGTAAAGCCGACAAACTACGGTTGTCGTTTACCATTGACTTTGGCCTTCTACAAATTGGTTCCATATACGGATTTGACAACAAATTAAATTGATAGTGTTTGATACCATATATATAGGGCAGACTAATTAACAGAACCAAAATACACTTAAAACAACAAATTAACGTACGTGTTTATGTGGTTGAATAGCCCTCTATGTACCCACGTTGCATGCATGTTACTACTTTCTTTTCCTTTTAGTTGTTAATCTCTTTGTTACAAAAATAATGATTGTAATGGGTAGTTCTTTTACTTTTATTATACCTTGTTTTCTTATATCATTTCCATTGTAAGCCCTTTAATTAAACTGGCAATTGCTTGTTATGAATATCAAGCAGAAGATTAGTCTCAAATTTGTCTTGTCCTTTGTTTAACTTTTTGAAAATTGATAATCTCAAAACGGTTTATATAACATGGTTTGTCTTCAATTGGGTGTAAAAAATATGTGGTCTAGGCCTTAACATGAATGAGATGTTGCGTAACAATTATACCAACTCATGCGTAGGGCTGGGCGGCGATGGGTAAATCTAAGTCCAAAGGGTATACGTTTGGGTTAGCAATTAAGATCTATATATATATGTCACCGAGTTATGATTTACGTGTGAGTTGTGATCAAGATTTTTGAGTTATAGGTTTCCTTGGTTATAATAATATTGGAACTTATCCAAATAATTGTTTGTGTTGCTTTGATATCGATTCACAATCTTGATGTGCTTGTAAATAATTATGATAATGGATGAATATGGGTATATACATATACAGTTCTGTTGATTAAGACCATACATAAGCAACCCCGCATATTTGGGGTTATAAATGGTAAGAAAAGAGTTGGACGATCCCTTTTAATAAGTTTAAAAACAAAGAAACAAACTTACTTTCTAGATTATATATTTTAAACGACTCTTAATCTAGTTTAGTATCTGTGTATCTGTCACTTGTAGTATCATTTCAATTGTTCGTTTGGGACTCCAAGATTCAAAGGCCAGTGGCGTAATTTAACAACTAATTTTCTAAAATATGTCACAACCATATGATTAAACCTTGATATTTTGATCGTGGTGAACATCATTTAACCACTAATATATTCCTTTGGGGACAGGTGGACTCTAACCATACATCACAATATTTCCATGAAGATCTTTTTAACAATAATAATGATGATTGATGAATATAGGACAAAACACATTTGTTTATGGAGTTGGAATGTAAGTGGCTTTATATTAGTTCATATGTCTGTTTTCCCAAATCAACTACATAATTTATAATTAATTATGTTTTCTTGCTTGTAAAGCCTTGAAGTAAACAACCTAATGTATATTGTTGTGACATGACGCCTGACATCACTACCAGTTAGAAGTGTTCGTATGCATCCCACTTATGATCTGAATATCTAATGCCATAAGCCCATAAGACCTCAATATGTAACAATAACCATGATGGAAGCACGCACATGTGTTTTAAAGTGAAATGTTTTTTAACACTACCCTATGATGATAGGATATGTGCATATTAGATGTGTCTAATCACCAACATCTGTTTACCTATGAATTACAACCACAACTCCTTTCAAAGTAGTATTATATATGTCCGTTTAAAGTTTATGTGTTCTCATGCAAATCCTGCCTTTCATAATGATTCAGATAGTCACTTGATGTTTTCTAATCAACTAAAACCAATCATGCCATGACAGCTGACTTGTTAGTATTTACATCGACATGTTTTCATACAAAGCAACATTATTCTTTCTTAGAGTTTCTCCGAGTAGGAAGCCTAAAAACGCCAACTACATCACCACACATCCAGATTGCTCCTCTCAAAACAAAAATCACCCCCTCCTCCTCCTCTCACATAATCCATCTAATGGCGGTTTTTTAGGACAGATGCGACCACTCCATGCTGGTGCAACTGCATATTCCCAAAAATGCCAAATATGTCCTCACTAGGATTTTCTTGGGTGTTGGCCCCCAATTCACTATCCTTAGTAAATTGTGTGTTTGTATAACCAAATAAAAACTGTCATATTTTTCCATTCTTCGATCACAAAAACCTTAATATTAAAACTATGAAAGTGAAAATTTTAAGCAATTAAATAAAACATAGAACTGAAATCACTTGTAAGGTTTCATTACTATTAAAAATAATCAATTGCTTTTTCTGTAAACAAAGTTATCTACTGTGAAAACACATAAAAATTAAACTAAACTTCAAACATTAGCGATAAGGGAAGAGAAATAGTTTCAGGAAGCAAGCCTCAACATAAACAATTCAAGCCTTTCATATTTAAATTTAAGGGTATTCAAATTAATGCACTCCTAATATCTACTTTTAAAATCACTTATTACCCACTTTATGGAACTTAAACTTGCATCTGATGATGATAAACACCTAATGCCACTAGACCAAAAGGCCATCAGCCAGATTTTTAGCTAGGCATTTGTGATGTCCAGCTGCGCGCCATTTGTTTGACCAAATGCCTAAAAGAGTTGACCAAATGCCTAAAAGAGACGGCGTTTCATTATTGACGACGCCCATGGTCTCATGGATTTATTCTTCTCGTTTCTACAAAAATGGTTACCACATAGCACATTAAGCTGGTGAACTACTAATTAGGGGCTGACAGACATAAAAAACAAAAGCAGGAAGCTAAGCGAGAAGCAGGGAATTGTTCTTACTAACATATATGTTTACTTGTCCATTTTATTTACACCACAACATTCAAAGTATGAAACCACTAGACTTGACACTTTAAACTCTAACGTAGCATGATGTTTGATGCTCAAAATAACAGCCCCGGCCAGTTTTACTAATTGACTAACAAAATATAAAATGAAAGTCAACTTACTCCAGTAAAGGATTTCTACAGATATAATACTTGCTTGGATTACTAAATAGTAATAGATGGACCTCAATAAATACCCATTTTAATCATAAGCAATGCATGGAACCATCATTCTAGTAATCTTTGAGCAGATTCTTCTTATGAAGTTCAGGACAAATTAACTCGTGAAATTTATATATGAATCATGTTGAATTGGAATCTGGACAGTTGTTGTGGAATGATAGATATGACAGGCCCATATCTCTGCATCCAAGAGTATAAACAATAAAGTTAAGTTTAAAACATCCCAAATTATAACAATATGCCTGAACTTAGGATAGTCCGATTCTCAAGTTCTTGATACATTAACTAAATTAGTTAAGTAATTTATGAGGTGCAAATTTCAATGGTTCAAATGATTACAGTCGTCACTGTTATTTGTTTTTAGGATTTTTAATCTGAGAGAAAATATATTAGTCTACCATACCCGAACATTGTCATAAAGCTCAAACAATGGAACAGCAAGAAATTTTAAAATTTTTGGCACTGCAAAGTACTCTCTTTCTGACAAGTGAACAAGAAAAAGTTTCTTACATACCTGAATAATTAAATAGGCCAGAAAGACTGCGACTAAGACACAAGGATGATGAAAAGGAGATGGAAATTATCATAGTGCATTTAAGCTAAGAGAAGTTTTCTTTTCAACTTTGGTTTGGTTATATGTGGACAGTATGGGTACATTATTGTCTCAAAGTTAGGCCTCCACCATATAGCAACACACTCTCCTATCTGCAAGTTCGTATCATTAACAAGGTCAAACTATACCCAAGAAAAACATGAAATCTTGAAATTGCAAAAGTGTCCATACTAAAGAATTTAAGTACAATAAGATGGTTAATGGTGAGAATAGTATTTTTTAGCAATTTCAGGTAAAATTCTTACCCGAGGGTACAATCAAGAACAATTGATGAGAAAAAATCTAAGAAATACAAATACCTACTAATCAGGCTGAAGTCCAGTAGAATTAGCTGCAAGCTTGCTAGATAATTTCCTTTTCAATCCCTCAATTTTTACAGAATTAAAAAGGACTAAATGATTTAGTATGCAGAACAACATAGTGTAACAAAGAAATGGTCAGATAATTATATAGTGTTACCATTTTCTCCTGGCTTTAGATAACCACCAGGAAGTTTACAGATAGTGTTCCCAATTTGCAAGACAATGTTCCTGTACCTGTTGAAATAAAGCCGTTTATGCATTTCTAATGAAGTAGCATAAACAAGGTACATTTCACTCATATGAATACTCCTTGCATATAACATTAATAAATGATAAAAGAGAGTAAGAAACATGGACAATAGAAAACATGTACAGAAGCGATTCACAAACATTATCATACAATCTGTCAAAATTATTACACCAAAAGATGAACCATGGAAAATTCTAACAATTTATACACCATAAGCATAACAATAAAATTTAAGTAGCTGAGATTGCCAATGAAAGGGTGCTGCTACTCTTCTTAAGTGCAAAGACAGAGAAGCAAGTGGTTATATGTACTAAAACAAGCAAACACATACTACATGAATCTCTTTTAATATTTATGATATATGACATAAACTCTGGCCATAAAATCCTGGCACCATGTACACAAGTCAAACTAGTCATACATATATGCATGCCTTAATGACAGCAAACTAGCAAAATGAGACCAATAGAGTTGGCATACATGAAGTGCTCCTCAGTTCCTCGTCAATATGTCTTTGACAACTACACACATGTCGCTTATATCATTTGCTGGCTATGATAACTAAAGCATATTCATGTCTAATACAAACTATAAAGTTAGATCGAACACAAGAACAGCACAAACCTTACATCCAGTCACAGACTAAGGGGCTGTTTGCCAATGATTAAGTGCTGAATCAATAAGAGGTCTAAATAAATGTTAAACCATTAAGAGGTCTGAACCATTTTTAGCTAGTATATCGTTTAACTATTCAAATGCAAATGTTGACCAATTCAAATAAGATGTCTTAACCATTCAGCATTAGACATCTTAATCATTCAACACTAGTATAATGTTTAACCATTCAGAGACAAATATTTAAATCATTAAGACATTTGCTGAACCATTAAGAGACAGTCAAACAACATCAACTAATCACAAAAGTCCCCAACTTGCCATTGATTGAATGAGATCCCCATTTATTTCTGGTCTTTAGTTTCCGCACTGCATAGTAAAACATACAGAAATTACGTGCCAGCAGCAGGGATCACACACAAACTGCCATAATCCCCTCAAACTGATTTCCTCGTTGCTTTTTGTTCATTCCTTCTGTTTCACTTCACTCTTGTCTCCTGGGCTCCTGGCCCAAAGAAGCCCATCCAAGTGTGCTTGTAGCCCATGTAGTTTTTTAACAGGCCAATTTAACTTCATGTAGCCTAAAGACGTTAGTCATTCCAATTTTCAATATCCCATCCCATGTTCTCTCGTGAGCTCCATTTCAATCATTATTATTTTAATCATCATTATTCCAATTTCCACCTTTGACCTTTATAAAACTAAAAGTTTAAAACTCATCAAAGTTAAATATTGTATGCGCTACATTTAAGGTGTCATAATTAAGATGGGTGTATACTTGGGTTGCCCATATCATATTCTTATCTATATGGGTGTTATGAGTTTTATTCTTTTGATGAATATATTTAGTTTTTAGGCTTTTAAGAACAAGCCCATGAACTTTCTTTTTCAGGACACACAAACCCTAACTCCTTAACTCCCTGTAGATTATGTGTAGTAATCATGAAAACTTGAGTGATTGACTTTCAATTTAGTGTTACGTTAGTTTACTCCATAGATTATTAATATTAACTCGTTACTTGTTAACTCTAATCAATACAAGAATATTTATTGAATCACCATAACATAATTAAAATCACATTCAAAATTAAAAAAGTAAATCAAACTATCTAAAGCGAGTTATGCTTTTATGGCCCACCCCAATATGACAAAAAAAATCATTTCTATGACCCGACCCAATAATAGTACTTCCATATCAAACAAACATGGGTCGAAAAATTATGACCCCAGTGAATATAAATCCTAACTCTGACGTTTGTATGGTGGCACATATTTTGTATTATGTAGCAGTGATAGTAACCTTAAGAGAAACAAATAATTTTGTATAAGATATAATATATGAACGAGAAGGCCTGCTAGTGACCTCCATATGTCAAGTTAGAATGTGAACAAGCTTATTAGCTTAAAGTAGCTCTAATATTTTTAAAAGCATATAAGTCATCTTCGTGTGTTCGTGATTGTAATATACCAACATTGATTTCGTTATTTATTACAAGTCAACTTAAGAAGACATTGTCTGGTTCCATGAATCAGGATTTAATTGGATTAATAAAGAGTTTAAGATAAATGTCAACTATGAATAGAAGTCGTACATAAAAATATATTCTACAAAGTCAACCTTATAAAATCATCGTAGCAGTTTAAATTTGTAAGACGTTAAGAAAATCGATTATTGAGAGGTCATCATTTTTTTCTTCTGATGTAGATTGAAGATAAGAAACAGAAAATAAAGAATGAAAGTAACTAAAATAATCCAAATTGATAGCATAATAGCATTAGATTGTTTTATTTTATGTTTTAAATTTACTTTTACTGAAATCATTTCTTTCCGTTAAACCTCTATCTTATGAAGTTAATTTCAGTTAGTAATGCTTTTCTTTTTATTTTGTTTTGCTAAATCATTCAAAAACGGATGCCATATTCATTAAAAGCCTTTGTAACCTTATAACATGTTAACTTTTAAGAGATGATGTAGTGGTAAGTATTGCAATTTACGATATACCCGTATAGAGTTTAGTTTTTACAATTTATCTTTAGTTTTACCATTGGGATTTAAGCTTTGACGTGTGGTTCCAACACCATTAAAATAAGTTCAAATGGAGTTTGTTTGAATACATATTTCACTCTTTGTAGGGTTCCATAATAAAACTCTCCCTAGGGTTTAGTTTCTATATAATTTTGTTTTCCGGCCGTCCATATTGTGAGTTGTTGTTAGCTATATTTCTCTTATTTTAGTTTCTTCTAACTGTTCAAAATAATAAAATTTATAAGGAATTCTCTTACACGTACGGCGTTGACAATTGGAATTTGTCTATAAATAAACTTGTTCAACTAACTGAAACCACATTCCATTAAAGAAGATCTCTAACATTCTTTGTTCTTGATCTCCTTAATAATCTAATAATAAAAATGAAGATTCAAATTTCTGCTTTGCTCGTGCTTACCATCCTGCTTGTGGCATCGGTGCCGGAGACGAGTTGCCGATACATCGTTGATCATTCCGTTAGTGAAGAAAAAATACGAGCCAATTTTATTTTTACCTTCAAACGTTATTTTAATGTCAAACCAAAGCTCACTGAAGAAAATCAGCTAGCTCATGTCGTGTCACGCCGGCTCGTCCCGTGTGGACCGAACCCGCTACACAACTGAAAATGGTTCGTATAAATTTATGGAAAGCAAAGATCCATACATGTTTTTTTATTTATTTTTCTTTTTACGTATTAAGATGTGGCGTCTTGCTATGATGCTTTAAATTATGTGTCTATTCATGACAATAGCTTAGGAGCATTATGTGTTGGATGTAAAGAAATCAATTGAGTTGTAATCGGCAAGTCCCGATAGATGATCAAATATATGTAAGCAAATAAAATAATTTTTGGTGTATTTTTTTAGTTGCTGTTCATAATTTTTAACTGCAACAATTTGAAAAAGAAAAAACTACTACTCTTTTATCCTCATACTTTTGCATTATTTTCTCTTGTAAAACATAAATTAAATTTGTGCTCACAATATTATCTTACTCTTGGAGTCTTGCCCTTAAGTTATTTTAAATCTACTTTACCCTGCAACATTGATTTCATCCCCTCATTCGGTAATAAAAACTCTTACTATACATCAACTAGCACTAATAATAATTATTATTAAACCTTAGTAATAAAAAAGTTTGAGCTGGAAGGATGGTGGGTGAGTAGGGATGTTCATCTGGAACTACATAAAAAATAAAGAGAAAAAAAGAAAAAGGAAAATGAAAATGCTTAGAATGTTTTTGGTTATATGGCATTTAAGGACGAACAGAAACACCTGAAGAGTGTGGTGGGATGACGGGTTGTGTGACACCCTACGACCTTATCTTTTTTGCTTAACATAATTTAAGGTAGCACAAGCCTCGGTTTGAGTATGAGTATCAATAATAGCTATAAGTTTATTTGTTGATCATGTTTATTAAATAATATATTTGACAAAATTACAAAAACCCTCTTTATATGCATACAAATTACAACTTTTATATTTTAATTTTAAAAAGTATGCTAAATATTCTATATTTAAACCTTTAAAATAGATTTCATCATTTAACCTAATCATCGTGAACTTATTTTGTTAAGTTAATGCCAATTCGGTCATTTTACCCTTAGAGGACCATTAATGTAATTTTAAACCTAAAGGTGTGTTTTATGCAATTCTATCACTTTTGAATTGATTCAATTTAGTAAAAAAGTTGACATAAACCTTAAAAGACATTTGTGTTAGGAACTATCGGTGTTATATTTGACAAATGGTTCATAATTTTTTAAAGTTAATGACCAAATCCATAATTTGACTAAATCACATAAACCATATAAATAAAAATTTATTTAAAAAGGAATTGAAAGCAACATGCCAAAATTCATAACTTTAGTCAATGTTCACGTTATATTTATTGTACCTCTTAAAACAACAACAATAATAGTAACAATAATAAAAATGATAATGTTAATAAAAAATAGTTTTGTATAGGTAAATAAAAACGTCATTTATTATAATTTTGTGAGCCATCATTTATTTTTTCCGATTTTTTTTCTTTCTTGTAATAAATAAGTTTGTTTCTTTTATTTTTTAATTCCTGATTTTTATTATTGTCATTTAGTTCTCTTGTTTCTCTTTTTTATCTATAAAATAAGATTGTTTTTTTGTTTTTTAATTTCTATAATTTTATAAGTAACAATCTAATATTTTTTCATTTATGCATGTAACATATTACGCATCACAACTGCAATAATAAGAGGATACGATGTGGTTCTAAGGAATGTTATCCGGGAGAACAAGTGCCATATAGATCCATACTCACTCGTTGAGAATGTGATTGGGAGAGTGAAAGATACGTATTTGAAAGAAACGTAGAAAAGTAGGTCGATTTCATGTGAAATGAAAAGAAGCGAAGAAAAACCGAGGAAAATAAAAAAAAAATCTGATGTGCCTCAATGAGAAAAAGAAGAAAAACGAACGGACTGATAGCAGCCTAATAATAGAGTTTCTAGATAAGATTTTGACAATTAATTATTGAAAATTGAGTAAGAATAATAACTATATTGAATTGACATTCTTAAACCAGTAAACACGGGAGATTTCTTATCGGTGATAAAATGTGTTTGAAAACGACTCAAGCCAAAAGGTGAATACGTTATCTGCATCTGGTTTGGTTTCTCCAGCAACAAACAGATCTTCGCGACACACTTCGCAACGGTAAAACATTCATCCACTATCCTTTTTCTTTTTATAGATTCGCATTCATTTGTTTTGACCTAATCGATCCCGCAATATCCCTCTTTCACTTTTCCAGTTTTCCTTATTAAGGGGAAATCGCGTCTTTATGAATGATATAACCATCGTTTTCGTAGATTATCGTAGGTGCATCTGATTTGACGAAAATCCTCTAACATGCGAACAATTAGATGCAATTGATTGTTCTGTTTGTTTATGAATCTGAGTGGAATCGATGATTTATTATGCTTTTGGTTTTGAAATTTTGATGTGTTATTCTTTTAGTGTAAATGTTAGTATGGTGTTCCCTAATAGGAGTGACTATTGCATTCATGCTCTTGTTTGCTTGTCCCACATTTCTTCAAGGAGCTTCACAATTCTAGGGTTCGTTATATGAATGGTGTGAGCATTCATATCCATTGTTGTTACTTGTGAGCAATTCTTTATGTTTTCGTTAGTTTATAACAAGTTAAGAATGATTGCAAGTGCAATTATGGAGTTGAATGAACAGGCTTTTCACTTGCTTCTGATAGGAGGCTAGGAGCGTGGAAAGCTTTTTAGGAATGATATAATGTCTTAATGTGATTAAGCTTTAAATTGGCACAATCGGTTTTTCTATACTAGATTAAAATGCTACTGACAAATATCGAGGATAGCTGCATGTTACTGGAAGTGTTTTTACCATTGAAGATATTATTTGCATTCTGTTGTGAAAAGTTCGAAGAAGATCAGGACTGGCTTATGTTTCATTGTTTGTGTTCTTATTCATTTTCCAATGCTAGTGAGCCTTAATTTGATGGTGTCTTAGCTCTTAGGAAATCTGTCTGACCAATAGCACTATGTGTTACTGGTTTAGATATTAGTTCATGTATATTTTTGCTTCATGATGCTTACTTTCATATTTGGATATTTGTTATACTGGTATCTTCATGCATAGATTGTAAAGCACCATTTTAGTTTTAGTATCGTAAATAGATCCCATGTTTTGTGATTTGTTTGCCTTCATTATCATGAAGAACCATGTTTTATAAGAAAAGCATATGATGTTCATACATACGTATTTTTAAAAAAAAAATTGTTTCAGCAAATTGGCCACTCAACCACTTCCTGTGATTTCAAGATTTCAGAATGGCCACAATGGGAGACTCGAGGTAACATTCTATGACACCTATATGCAACATATTCTTTTATAATAAAGTGGTGTTGGTTTTATTATCTCCCTTGTAAATTATTGGAATAGGAGGACCTACTATGGACAATGGAAGTTGTTTTATCACAAACTAAACCACCCCACCTCCAATTATTTATTTAATTTTTTTCTGTTTTTTTTTTTTGTTAAAGATTGTTTAACTAGAAAGACCTTTGTGTGAGTATAGTTTAGACTTTAAAGTAGGTCCTCAAAAAATGTGGTTTTACTTCTATAATCCATCAACAACTCCCTTTAACCGGAAGGGAAACAAGTAATAATCTTATAGAGGATTTAGATGAGGATAATCTATGTCATCCATCTAAGCAAATCACAAAACACTAACTAATCCTGACAATATAAACTTAAACAGGACATAGAAAATTACTATTTTCTATCATAACTAATCTTGAATGTTTGAAAACACTGTATGCATCTATGGACTATAAGTTAGTCTTGTAATTTGCTACTTGACATGGGTGGATTTATGCTTATAATATAATATTTTGAAGCAGTAGGAGATCTGTCAGATGGGATGAGGCTAAACTATCTGAAATTGAAGCAAACAAACCCGTAAGACAGAAAATTACAGAACCAAAGACTCCTTACCATCATATGACTGACGTTGATGGTAAGTTTATGCTGCATGTTTCTTCTGCCATTCATGTTCTTGTATGATTTTGTATTTCAGCGATTTTAGGTATTAGGTTTGGTTGTAGCATATCTTGTCTTGAATATACTTGGGGCAAAAAGGGACATGGTCAGGTGGGTTTGGTAACATGCCAAAACGGGTCGGGTTGACCAGCAAGGCGGCCAATACTGTTTTGTTTACTTTTGTAATAGATAATTAATGTATCAAAATTACCATTTATTAAATAATGATGTATTCTTTTAATAATGTAATGTAGAAGTTCCTAAACACTTCAGAGTATACTTGGATAGTTTTTAAGTTTTAAACCGTTTGATTCATTTCCTTTTAGCTATTTCGTTTTAGTTCATACCCATTTGAACTATTAATATATACAATATGACAATAATTTTTATTATATTTGCAATCATATTATCTAAGCTGTTTTGTGTAGGATCTTTATCTCCTGTACGGAGTCCTTTTGAAAGAGATGATGAAAATGTGCGTTCTGTATTCAATGATATGGTTTCTTCCAATAACTCACAGCAGCCCTCTGGCTGGGGATCATCAGAGGATGAACCAGATGCTATGGATGAAGAAGATAATGAAGGTTTTTCCATTATGTTTTTTATAAACATTTGTCGACTGTATCTTCATTTGCATCATATGATATTAAGATATGCGATTTAACCTTTTCTAGATTATGATTAGCTACATGGAAAATTGATTATGTTCTGAAATAGGCAGGAGCTCAAGTTTCAAGGAGCAGAGACGCGCTCACTATGACGAATTCCATAAAGTAAGAGAACTCAGGCGAAAGGCGTCCTTAGATGAATCATTTATTGATGATGATGATGATTATGAGAAATTGAATGGGGAATGTGACACACCATCATCATTGGCTGTTGCTGTGGAAGATATTGACATCACTGATTGATGATCTACTTGAACCTCAACCTCAAAAATCTTCTTCTTCTGCCTTCTAGCTACAGTCAACTATCGCAAGTAACGTTCTTTTCATGCGTCAATCTCTAAACTTTTGTTGTAACATGAGTATTTGAAAGCCGTTACCATCTACGGAATCTTGACTTTATTTGCAAGTTCAGTTCCAGAACCATAACTTGTGTATAAACTTGTATTTTTGTCGATTGGTATGTAAAGTTCACGCTTTGTGTGTGTGTTTGGTGTTTATGATTTTGGATGATTATATAAATTAGTTGTGGTATAATATAATATAGGAACAAGTCTGGGTAAAAACATAATGTAAATCCAACCAAGTAATGCTTAGTAAGGTTTAATTTGGTCTCACAATACATATTCATTAAGCGATTATCAAACATCAAAAACCTCTTATAGGATATGGAATAAAAACCGAAGAGTTAAGCAAGATAAGAAAGACTGGATCGGACCAGTCGGTCCGACCGGAAATAGGAGGGGTGGTCGAACCAGTTCATATCAGTTTGTTTTGGAGAGGTTTTACCGGCCGGTTCGTCCTGAATCGTTGGTTGGATCAGATTTTGATTTAATTTTTTTTGGGAATTGTAACAAGTAAAAACGAACGATTGGTTGAACAATAATTTAGTATGTTGTACATAATATTATTGTTAAGTTTTATATATAACTATAAAATACACACGTAAGTTACTTATATGGACTAGTAAGGTTCTTAAATTCGGTTCGACCGGTCCGATCACCGGAGTGGTAACACGTCCGGATGAACGTCACGATCTGGTTATTAATTGAAGGGCCCCGCCCCCACCCCTCGTGACATGCACGTGATCAAATAGATAAGAACCCATGAGAAGTAGTGGCAAAGGATTTTGATGTCAACAGCCAACAGTCATCAATGGCGGAATCAAGCAGCGATTCGATGTCAGCTCTGGCAGCCAGAATCTGCAATGAAATCAACTCCGTGTTCACCAACTCAAATACATCCACTCCATCACCCCTACAGACCACCGTGGACGAAATAGCTTCCGCCGCCGGCCGTGGCGGAAAAGTGTTCGTTTACGGCGTAGGGCGAGAAGGTCTGATGATGAAAGCCCTATGCATGAGACTCGCACACGTAGGCCTCTCCGCCCATTGCGTCGGTGACATGACCACACCTCCCATCTCTTCCTCCGACCTCCTTATCGCGTCGGCTGGGCCAGGAGGCTTCTCAACCGTTGATGCTATTTGTGGTGTTGCGAAATCCAACGGTGGTCGCGTGCTACTCCTCACCGCACAGCCGGAATCAGGGTCTTCGGTGAAGTATGCGAGCGTAGTGGCGTATGTAGCGGCGCAGACGATGGCGGATGATGGTGTGGAGGTTGAAGGAGGACGAGCATCGCTGCTTCCGATGGGGAGTGTGTACGAAGGGGCGTTGTTTGTGTTGTTTGAGATGGTGGTTTTCAAATTGCTTTCAGTTTTGGCCCAAACCCCTGATGAGATCCGATCACGACACACCAATTTGGAATAGTATCGATGATTTGTCTGATGGATCTTTGCTGCTGTCGGTACATATTTGGGTAAGAATTGTCAATTTTCATCTCCTTAAACAATCAATCAGAATTGACACTTGTATGATAGTGCGTTTACACATTTTAACTTATGTGATGTGATGCCTTCTATATGAACTTTGAAGTTTAAAGATAACTGTGAGACTGTAGTGTTTCTAAATATGATGTATCAAAGTTTTGTTAAAGATTCATGTGATGTTGTCAAGAATGAATTGGAGGAAGCTGCTTAAGTTATGCGTTTGGTACAAAACATGACTAAATGGAAGTACTTGTTATATTAGGGTAGCACTAATGGTCTTGCGCTCGTGAAGCTAATTATTATGCGGAATTACTTGTTGAAACTAGTTTCAACTGTAAAGTTGTATGGTAGTAGAGTTGTATGACTGAAGTGTTGAAAACAAGATTAATCACATTAAATCATGATTAAATTATTGAATGATAATCAAGTAACTAATATTATTTTAGTCACTCATATCTTCTAACAATAATACCACTATGCTTTAGTATGGTTCCACTTGAAATAATTTTAGTGCAGCAAGTCTTTTTTGGAATTTGATAATCGATAGAGGTGCACGGGTTACATAAGTAACGAACCAACTACAATATGCACCACTTCTGATTAAAATCAGTAACTAATGGGGGTGTTTGTTTATCCAGAAAAATTCTTCTTAACCATTTTTGTCTGCGCTCGTATCACGTGTAGACGTTGAGCTCCGCAGAGTTGAGTGTTTGTTTTTTGAAAAAAATTTCATTGAAAAAAGGTTTGTGCGAGCTCTACGTGATGCAAACTTAGCATAACAACTTTTAAAGTCTTCTAAAACCTACAGAGGATTAAACACCATCACCCACTACTCCATGCCTCCACCCACCGTCTGCCACCACCACCACCCACCAACATCATATATCAACATCACAACCATCCAACACCATCATATACCACCAGTTGATTTTAGTAATTTGCAGACGTTAAAAAAAGACACAATTCTTGTTGCAAACTCCAGAGGTTTGGTCCACTTCTTCTCTCGTCGTTGTCTGCAGATATGATCTGCAAACTGTAGATATTTTTCTGTAGAAATGCAAATAGCACCTAAATCATATTTTTTTAGTTAAATCATGTAAAATATAAAAGGTTCTTTATCTTAAAAATAAATTGACATAAGTGTTTTTTTGTAATATTTAAAATGAAGGTACATATACAATTTATGATATTTTATGTATATTTTAAAATAAACTTAGAGTTGTATCTAACCTAAAAATAAACTTCGTGTTTACATCTTATGTTTTGACTAAAGTAATGGGTTTCCTTAAAGAGCTTCACTTTCAAGTTTTTGCTTATGATTTGCAATTTACCACAATCAACTACCCGACCCTAACACCATCCATTTTATCCGTTAATTAGCTACACGTGCCTCTCATGTCACGGGCATTTATGTCATTTAATCAACTCTGAGCATTTATGTAAGTGGAAAAGTAAGCTATGCCGATTTAGTTGTTCACAACGAATTCTCAACGCATGATATCAATGCGATGGTAAGAGAACTATGTTATCCTGAAAATGAAATAATGTGTTACCACTTGAAGATTTTAAAGAAGAAGCTTAAGTATGGTCTTAGGGCTCTAGCAAATGACTATGTTGTATTGTATGTGTTGGTGCTCCAAATTCAAAAGTTAGGATTAAGGAACTAAATGAAAAGTGAAAACCTATTTGGTAATCAAAACAAATCACAATTGCATGTCAGAAAATGCGACCCATATTTTTATTCATGTTGAAAAAATTCAAGCCTAAGCTTAAACCCGTATAAAATCATATAACCAATCCTGATCCGTTTCACTCATTTTCTCAAAAGGTCAAATCAATTAATGGTAACTTAAGAGCGAAGTTCCACTTTCAAATTACATATACGATGAGAGGTCAAATGGTTTGGTTTTCAAATTTATTAAATATGTTTTTGGCAATATATATTTTCTTTTTTAAAAAACTTCGGTGTGAAATTCGAAACTTAACTTGCAAACTGAATTTCTAATATGAAAAAAAGACTTCAAAAATACATATCTAATTAATACAAAGTAAGAAATTAAGTTTATTTGTTGTCAGATTGATTGATATAATACTCTGAAAACACAAGGAATTTTGTGGTAATCTACTAATCTTAAAAGGTAATAAAATACCAAAAATAACAACATATTTTGATGATATTTTGATGTATAATGCCAAATAGCTGACAAATAAGATAAACAATTAAAACGTAATAAGATAAGAATTTAAGAATAATCTGCCGACCAAACTTGACATTGTGCATGTTGAATTTAAAATCACAAGTGTTTGATCGGGCGACCAACCGCTTGACACATAATCAAATCCAATGGAGAAAAAAGAAACTTCTTCTCTTTTGCGTACCTTCTCGTTCTTTCCTCTTCCACCCCCTTCTATTTTCCTCTCTTATCTCTCTCTCTCTCTCTCTCTCTATCCTCCCTTCTCTTTCACCTCTCCCTCATCCACCCCCCCCCCCCCCCCCCCC
>BJCM01034824.1:0-10610 GCA_018326385.1 Flaveria bidentis | reverse complement strand
ATTTTTATTAGTAGATATGAATTTTAATAAAAAATTAATTTAATTTATTAGTTTTATAAGTCTAAGGTTTAAATTGTAATTTCTGAAACTTAATATAAAGGTTTCCAGCATAAAATTACAACTTTTAAACCATAGGGACTGGATTTGTCAATTAATTAAAAACAACCCAAACAGCCCTCCCTACTCCCCCTTCCCGTCGACCCATCTCCGGCCACCGGGTTAGCGAGCTCCGACGGTCAAAATTACCCATTATCCATCAGTTAATTCCCAATTAAACCCACTAAAATCGTTTCTTAAGTTGTTTCGAACTTAGGTGATGTTTCAATTGATCTTTTCAAACTGTTATGAGTGTTTTTGCGAAACCGAATATGCATTCAGGGTATTGAACTAATCCAACCTGAAACTGATCGAATCGTGCCTAAAACCGAGGGTAAATCGTCATTTCAATACTCTTAAAACTATTGGAACTCACAATTTCATTTGAAACATACACACACATCACATACGACCATCATCTTCATCCGCGATTTGTAACTCATTTGAGAGGCCGTTTCTGAGTAATCTTGATTGCAATTGGTTCATGTCTATCGGTCCTTATCGCTCTTAGAAGCTTCTACACTTACCAATTTGGAGTATCAACATCTAAATCTCCCAAATTGATTTCTCAATCAACCACAGCCTTGTTTCATCTTTTATCGACACATCGACATCATTTTGGTAATTACACACACCCACACACTCGGTTTCATCTAGGGAACAAAAGCCCTAAGCTGGATTTAGTTAAAAACTTCGAATTCATGTTCAATTTTGGTTCAAAATCGATCTTGGGTTCTTGGAAAATTAGGGATTTGTTTAAGGATTGTTTTTAAGAATTAAAAACCTAAATAAACTGCGGCTGAGAGCCTTGGTTCACTGGTTAAGACATTGCTCCCCATCCATGAGGTCCCGGGTTCGAACCCGGGCACCCTCATGCATTTTTTAAAAGGTTTTTAGCCTTAATTAAGGTGTAGTATTTTTATATAAGTATAAAAAAGACTTTTATAAATTTAAAGTATTTTTAAGGACATCAAAATATTCTTTGCAATTTTTTAGGTTAAATAATTATATATATTTTTTAATAAACCTTTTAACAAAGGTTACTCTTGGATAAATTTTATGTAAATAAATTATTATTGATCCAAACTTTCCTTTAAATTAATATCGTATAAATTATGGTTATTTCAAATAATTATTCAAATTTCATACTTAAACTTTATTAATTATTATAAATGATTCAATGACATTTTCTTTAAAATATATAAATAGTATATTATTTGATTTTATTATTATTTGATGCACTTACAAGAACACCCCCAAATACCCAAATTGAACCCTAGTTCTCGTAAATTCGTTAAACTTGCTATTAGACATTAAACCTTGAAAATATATATATTATTTAGGTACCTCGGGAAAGATTCATCTTGAAACGAGGTTTATTATTCTTATTAATATTCCTTATATACTTATTTGTCATGTGAGTTTTCCATATGAGTTCTCCATATGAGTTCTTCATGCCCCTTTTTACTTTATTTCACACCTTTTGGGGTGAAACATGTTAACTTTATCAACTTACACTTGTAAACATCTTGATACTTGTAAATGCACATGCAATTCATCTTTACATTTTTGGTCATGGTTATTTGTGTTATTGTAAGTCTTATATAAGATACATATTTTGTTTACAATCATTAACTATTGCTAACCTAGCGACGTCTTAGATCTTTGGGCCTGACAAGCCTATTTAGTGCTAAAATCGATGTATTGTCGGCTCCTGATGACGTATGCTTGTTTATCATGGGAACCAAGTACACTTAGCCAATGTTATAAACTTGTAATCAAGTCGAGATTTAGTTGTAACTGTATGTGTTCCATAAACTTGCTAACTTATAACCATTTACATGAATTGCTACTTGTAAACACACACACACACACACACACACACACACACACACATATATATATATATATATATATATATATATATATATATATATATATATATATGCGTGTGTTTAACTCATGGGAACTCACCAACTTTCAAAGTTGACCCTTTTATTTTTAACATGTTTCAGGTTTGATACTTGTGTAACTCTTCTTGCTCATATAGGGCTTAGATAAATTAAACATATTATGTTGTTGTTTATTTTTTTGTGTATTGTAATGACTTAATTGACTTGTATTATTCAATGAATAATGGTATTTAATATTATTTCAACTTATTAGTTCCATGTGCTATGAACAATCGTTTCAAATTCGTCCGCCTAGATGATTCTGTCATTGGTCAGGGTGTGACACTACTGTTTTTTTATGCTGGCGTAGCCTACGGTGGCTGTAGTAGGCTACGATGGAAACTTTTTTGTTGCATTTTGAATCTTCTTTTCTTGACCCCTCTAACGCCTTATATCACCATGAAAGCTTCCAACTTGGTTATTTTACCTACAAAATCACTTCAAACTCCTAGTTAACCTATTCAACATGATCAAATCAAATGCATAATAAATTGCCACTTGTAAAGGTAAGTAGGGTTGTCGATCATCGTGGAATTAGTGGTCGGTGTATTGTAACTTGATTTATAAGAAACGATTAACTAAATTATCAAATTACTTAAACTATTGGCTCTTGGCTGTAAAAATGGATTTTGGAATGATTAAGAAATTAACTAAGAAAAAAAATTACAAATGATTAAACTTGATTAAGAAGACAATTATGAGAAAGAGTAATCCACTTCGGGGTTAAGGTTTGGTTTTCAGTAATCATTTAGTTCAACTTGGTGGAAAATCCTTAACTGGAATTTTATACGTGTAATGACTAAGTGATAATGATAAGCAAGACTTAACAGGTCTTAATACACAATACCAATTCAATTAGTAACCAAAACTCTACAACCATACGATTTACGCAAGATCATACGACATTCAAATAAACGTCAACCAACATAATTGTTTAAATAATCAAAACACAAGTTAAACCAATAAAAGAACTTAAAGGGTTCTAAAGTTCAATCCCAACGCAAGTTTAACAAAAACAAGAACCTAATCACACAATACACGTTACCCAAAGTAGATCACGAGAAGTTTAGCCGCTCATTGTTCTTGAATGATCTTTAAAATAATTGTTGAATTGCATCCCGGATGATTGAATAGTGTTAGAACGATGTGGAATGAATCACAAGTCTAGAAACACCCATAATTCGTTTCAAATTGTCCTAGGTCGAATGGGGGGCAAGTAGTTGGTGAAACCTAACAAAAACACGGTTTTATAGGTGTTTCACGGAGGTCCTGGGGTAGGCTTCGCCAGCCAGCGTAGCCTACGCCGGGGGGTATTCTGCTGTTTTTTTGCTGATGCTGGCATAGCCTACGGTGGCTGTAGTAGGCAACGATGGAAACTTTTCTGCTGCATTTTGAATCTTTGTTTCTTGACCCCTCCAACGCCTTATATCACCATGAAAGCTTCCAACTTGGTTATTTTACCTACAAAATCACTTCAAACTCCTAGTTAACCTATTCAACATGATCAAATGCATAAATACGAGTAATCAAACTTAATATTTAACATTTAAATAATTAAAATAGCATTTCAACACACTCACATCAAGAATCTAACAAGCATATTACATGAGTTACAATGAGAAACTATATATACTACTACCTACAATCGGATATACTTTGATACCAACTGGAAACCTATGACTAAAGCAAATACTACATTGTTAAAGGTAAGGTATCTTAAATAAAGTATTATCTAAGATAAGGTAGTCATGACATGTCCATGACTTACCTTTTGTCACCAACTAAAGTTGGCAACTGTACTAACTAATAAACAATGAACAATGGAATAATGTATGGTCAACTGCATGGGTGTGGGGTCTCAGAGATTTGCAACGGAGTGTTAGAAGGAGCATACTTATGTCCACTGGGTCATAGTAGGTTCTTTCGAAGGTTAAATGGCTTTGAAAGAACATGTTCTTTCCGAAGCCACTTATATTTCAGAAGAGGATACTTCTTCCGAGGCTTGAGGCTTTTCTTTAGATCTTCATACTTTGGAAGTTATTGTCTTGATTTCTTCCAAGTGTTGAACTTCGGAAGAAGTAAGACTTTGTCTTTGGAAGTTGGAGTTTTCCTTTGGAAGCCTCTTCAGACATAAGCTTCAGAAGTTTAGCATTTGCCTTTGGAAGAACTTCATTTGCCTTGGGAAGTTCTTCATCAGTTGTACCAAAATCATCTAAGTATTTGGTCTTGGTTACACTAGCCTTTCTTGAACTAACAAACTCTTCCTAGGCCGATGCTATCAAAACCTCACTTATTTATGCTTCTCAAAACTGTCAACACTAGGGAAAGAAGATGTTTATTTGTTTCTTTTTTCTTCCCGGATGTGGTGCTGAGAAGTTTGTACGAATCATTCGTGGACAGGAGATCTAGTCTATCAATTTGAATGATATGCATCCTCTTTTGTGGTCCTCTGAAGAGAGTTAGTTAATGGGAGTTATACTCATACCCCTATCTAACTATAGACTCAAGTTTAGGACTTTCAACCATTTGAAGAAAGGCTTTGCCTTTGGTTGCTAATCCTTCCCTTTCATCCTTCTCTCTTTGTTTCAACTCTTCTTTAATCTTGGTCCTAGCAGTTAGCTCGACCAAATGAAAACTGCTCAAATGATTTATGATATGAGCAGCTACTTTAGAGTTGGAGGAATTGGAGAATGGCTTCTCTACTAACTCAACAATATCGAACCTGCTTAAGTGTAGCATAGATGAGGCATTAAGCCTATTCATCTCACCATTCTCTCTCTCAACAACAAAGTTATGAGAAGAGTCTTCAAACCTCTACTAGATTATCTTCTTTCTTGGTACAAGGGGCTGACTTGGTACTCTATCCCCTTTCTTTGTATCTAGTAGAGTCACTAACCTTCTTCTTAGTTTCTTCACTTTTTCACTTAGTGAATCAGAGTTGAGGCCGAGGATTTTAATGGCTTGGTCCAATGTTCCTCTAGGCAGATCAAGGAATTGTTCTCTAGTGAGGGAACATGAGGAGCCATCAACATAGGTTAGCTTGACTGACCCCTCCTCACAAGAGATATCACTCAAAGTTGTACATTTGATGAGCTTCATCTTGATTTCCTTGAATTCTTTTAAGGAGAGATGTTTGGAAGGTTGAGAGGATGGCTTGGGTGGTTGTTGGGTAGGTAGTGGTGTTTGGGTTCTAGGAAGTGTTTTGGATTGGAGGATGGGTAGTTAAGGTGGTTGTGGTGAGGTAGAAGGCAAGGAAGATGGTGTGGGTTCAGGAGTGTATGGTTTAGAGATTGGCTCAGTTTTGATAGGAAAAAGGAAAAGGGTTGGTTCGGGTTGAGGTTGGAGTTGAGGTGTAGATCTGGAAGTCATTCCCTGTCTCCTTCTATACATCTCTTTCCTTCTTCTTGAGAAAATGTCAGCCTTGATGTCACTAACATGTTGCTGCAGGGCCTTCTGGAACACAGGACCCACTTGCCTACCAAAAAGCTATGAGCCCTTAGATTTTCTTTCATCCAACCTTTGTCACCTACAGCTTCTACCTCCTTCTTCTTCTCTCTCAGTGTTTCCTTGGCAACCTTTTTTCTCTCTTTCTCCATTTGATCTAGCTCTTTCTGGAAAAGCCATAAGATCATGTCATTTTATGAGGAGTTAATTCCTCAAGAGAGAATCTCTTGGAGGTTAGGAAAGTTATACTTTCAGTCCTTCGCTACTGGTTAGCCTCTTCTTTATTTCTCTCCATTTATTCCTCTAAGGCCAACCTTGCTATTTCTTCTTCTTGCTCAATCTGTAGCAGGGTTGCATTTTCTTACTCAATAAGCTCCTCTAATGGTAGAATGAGCACATCTTTATTAACAGCTCAAAGATTGACTAGCCAGTCAATGATATCTACTCTCCTTCTGTTATTAATAACCTCCTGGTTAGCTGTAGTTGTTTTACTACTTGCAGCTAGCAACTTTCCAGTTGGGAGTCTACCTTTACTTTCAGCTTCTCTAACCTTTCTTCCTCTTGAATCTCTTCCGCAGTCATCTTCCCTTTGATGTCATTGAAAGTTCTAGACTTTGGAGATTCTTATGTAGAGGTTTTAGGTTGGGAGGTGAAGATTGGAGCATGTGTTAATGATGTTGTTTGAGTGAGGGGTCGGTTGAGAAAATCCTCACTGTTCACCTCAGATGCTAGTTCAAGAATTACATCTGTGATAACCAGATCCTCGAATAAAGAGAATAACCCTTCCGCAACTTCCATCTCAGCTTCGGAAGATTAAAATGGTTCTTCTGAGGCTTTGACTTCAGCTTCAGAAGTTTGTGAGATTTCACTTTCTATCTCAATTATTTCAGTTGCTAGGCCATCAGCCTCCATTTCCCCTTCGAAGTCAATCTCAGGTTCAATATGGACCTTAGATTGACCAACTTCTTGGATAGTGGTAGAAGGTGCATTCAACCTTTGAAGCTCTTCAACTCCAAAGTATGCCATAACAACATCAAGGCTTGGTTGTTCAATGGAAGATCCCATCAGGAACTTAGAAAAGAATCTTTTTAGATCTTTGAGCATCCTTGGGTTCATTTGAAGAAAATTTGGAGGAGGTTCAAGGAAAAATGTTGCTTGTTGAGCAGGATATCTTGAAGTTAGAGTTGAAAGACCTAGACTCTGTGGTTCCTCCGATGTTTGTCTCTGAACACCCTCCTCTTTTTTGGTAGCATCACCCTGAGAGCTTGATAAGCAAGAGAAAGAGGTCAAGGAGACCTGAATTGGTACATGCCTAACAGATCTCTCAATCTGTTTCTCAGGTAGTTTAGCTTTGAGACTTTCAATCTCAAGTTGTTGAGTGGCAGACTTATCCTCTAAATTCTTAACCTTTGATTCAAGGTTTGAGTCTTTAAAAAGTAGGTCTCGTATGGTGAGTTGCAGACTTCCCTTATCTTCTTTTGAAAAATCATAAGGAGATAAGGTAACATACCTGGTATGTTCATCCTCACCACCAAATGTGGTTTCTTGGCACCCTGGGTTCCCCTGCCTAATGATGTCTCGTTTAGAGTCACCAATGGGCACGGTTGTTGTAGATTCAGTCTCAGGAATATTATCAATGTCCTAGGGATCCAATGAGACTCCTTCATTAGTGACAGTTGAATCCACACGAGTCCCTTCCACATCAGTGGGACTCACCTCAGTTTGGGCTTGCTGATGAGGGCTAGAGATAAGAGGTCTCTCTAGGCTCGGTTGATTTCCTTGAGAGGATGTTGTGGATCAACTTCATTTCCTTGAAGAGACATAATCTCATCATCAGTTCCTACGAGTAGGTCAGTAAAGGATATTGAGGTTATGCCTAATGATCCGAGACTTTGGTCAATATTTATTGGCATTGAGCCTATGAGAAGGTTGTCCTTTTTTGGTTGCTCGGGAGAGTATAGAGACTCATCCTGAGGGGTTTCAGCTTGGGTTGCAGGCTCATGGGATTGAGAATAAGGAGACTCAATACCTATATTAAGGTCAATATTGAAGGAAGGTGGGACCTCAGACTGAGTGGGAGTCCATGTTTCCACTCTAGTGATTTTGGATTGAACTTGAGAAACTTGTTCAATCAGAGTAGATTAAACAAGGGTTTATTTAGGACATCTCTGGTATGTGATTGTGATGGGTTGAGAAGGTAGTTTTGGCATTATGAGGGTTGTTGCTGGTGTCGGTTCATCACCTGTGGGGTTGATAGGGATGTCACTAGGAGCTATGCGCTCAATCATACTTAGAAGAAGTGTAGTATGTCTTCCAGTGAAGTTGGTGGACATCCTATTCAGTACTTTGAAGATGGTTAGACTCATATGAGGAACAGGTAGAGCAGCTGCACAGACAAGCTTGCTTTGGTACAACTCACAGTTAATTAGGGGTGAGCAACGGATCGGAACCGAACCGAATCGAAACGACCCGCCAAACTTGCAGGATCGGTTTTTATCACTAAACACTTGTTTTTCTCTCAAACTCACTTACTCACACTCGGGTTTTAATGATGCCGAATCCATTCTGAGAGTTGATAATAACATACTAAGTAACTAAGAACACAAGAAGATAATTTTCAAGGTACTTGTATATATTATTTCTCAACTCAAAGTATTACAAGACTCTTACAAGCATATTACATGAGTTACAATGAGAAACTATATATACTACTACCTACAATCGGATATACTTTGATAACAACTGGAAATCTATGATTAAAGTAAATACTACATTGCTAAAGGTAAGGTACCTTAGATAAACATTATCTAATATAAAATTTTATCTAATATAAGGTAGTCATGACTTACCTTTTGTCACCAACTAAAGTTGGCAACTGTACTAACTGATAAACAATGAACAATAGAATAAAGTATAGTCAACTACATGGGTGTGAGAAAGTGCCATGCAGTATCTCAGAGATTTGCAGTGGAGTGTCAGAAGGACTATACTTATGTCCACTGGGTCATAGTAGGTTCTTCCGTAGGTTAACTGGCTTCGGAAGAACAAGTTCTTTCCGAAGCCACTTATACTTCGGAAGAGGCTAATTCTTCTGAGGCTTGAGGATATTTTAGGTCTTCATACTTTGGAAGTCATTGTCTTTATTTCTTCCAAGTGCTAAACTTCGGAAGAAGTAAGACTTTGTCTTCGAAAGTTGGAGTTTTCCTTCTGAAGCTTCTTGAGACATAAGTTTCAGAAGTTCAACATTTGCCTTTGAAAGAACTTCATTTGCCTTCAGAAGTTCTTCATCAGTTGTATAAAAATCCTCTAAGTGTTTGGTTTTGGGTTTTGGTTGCACCAACTTTTTTTATCCAACATTTCTTCTATTAAATAATTATGTTAGTTACTAATAATATTATTTTATTATTTTTAGATTAAAATAAATTTTAAATAATTAAGAAAGATATCATTTTTTCTAAAAACTATTTTTTTATAATAAGAAATTTTTCTAAAGCATCGAAGTTTTTAAAAAAATAAAAATAATTAAAATTGGTGTTTTATAAAGTAACATATTTATAAACAAACAATGATAAAAGTAATATTTTTTACACAAACAATGATTAAAATCAGGAGCAATAACAAGAAAATTTTTAAAGATGGTATGTTTTTTAAAACGGTTGGTTTTGTAAAAAATATTTATTTTTTGAGAAAAACAAAAAAAAAATAGAAACAAGAGTTTAAAAGGTTGATATGCTTGTTTTATTACTTATAGATTTTACTCATATATAATTTTAATCATAGCTTGTTTTAATATCATTCTATAATTAATAAAATTTTAATTTATTTAATATTTTATTAATTTAACCCACATAATACATGTGTTTACTAAAACTGATTTTAAATATTTTAAATATTACTTATAGAAAGAAATCTCATCGTGTCTATATACATTTATATATAAAATAAAAAGATAAACTTTTAAGATATTAAAATCAATAGTGAGATCTAATCCACTACAACTAATGTTTAAAATGCCCACTAAATCGGAGGAGGTGGCAAAACTAACTAATTAAATATGTAGTATCATGTGGTGGGTTGTATCATATTAAATAGTTAACTCTTTACTTTTTTGTCATTTTGTATTTTTTTCTCAATTGCTCCAAATATATACTCAGTAAACTATTTTTATATATCATCAATATTTACATATTGTAAGATATAAACTATTCATCTTTTAGATAGAGTAAATGCGTTTTATGAAAACAATGTTCCCTTAGACTTGTTACTATACGATGATTTTTATTTTAGGTTGGTTGTGAGAGTAAAAATAAAAAAAAAATTCAACATATTCCCAACTCGATTGGTTAATATAGGTTGTAACCACACTCCTTTTCACTTGTCACTCTATGATTAGATGGTTTTTTAATTAAAATTCTTTTTTGTTAATGTGAATGAAAAATTAAGTTATGTTGGGTTCTTGAAGTGAAGAGAGAAATAAATTATTTTTAAAAAAAAAGTTTGAGTTGGGTTGAATCTATTAAACACTTCATGCATTGTGTTTTCTTAAACATTATCATAACAAATTATGTTGTATTTATTAAACCTATTAAACATTATCATAACAAATTATGTTTTACTATAAAATATTCTTGTTTAATTATAAAATAATTCGTGTACATCGGATAGCAAAATGTTATGGTCTCTCAACAGACTGCATAAAGCAGTTAAGTCAAGCGTAAGATATAACAATGTAAGTATACTTTTTGGTTGTGTTTTTTTTTTCAGGAATCAATCAATCTCAGTCACTCATTTTTTATCACATGCAAATCACATGTCATTTTCCTTCTTTTTTTAAATGTTCGTAACTTTTTTTCACGACATCATTTTTTCAAAAAAAATTCACCATAAAATTCAGTATTTTTTATCTTTCCAACGCCTACCATATTGATATACTTTTCTAAAAAAAATCGTACATCCGTTGTTTACATATGTGTAAATCTAGTTATACACATGTGTAGTACTAGATTTACATATATGTAAAACAAATTTCGTGAAAAAAACGGGATTTTTTTTATTTTTTATAAATTTTTTATATTTTTTTATGAAAGAGGGAAAGTTGGGGAACATTTTTGTGTTTTT
>BJCM01034808.1:2302-18115 GCA_018326385.1 Flaveria bidentis | reverse complement strand
AAACACAAACAATTGTAATCAATTCAAGCAATATCAACAAATTCACAGTTCATTGATATAGCTAAGACAATTACAAGAGTAAGAAAGCAGTTAACAATTCAAGCACACAATCTCTCAATAACTACTTAGCAACAACTTGCAACTAACTCTCTAGTCTAAGCTATTTATACTAGAAACTAAGGAACTAACAATTTACAAAACTAGTCCCTATACTAGTACAAAATATAAAATATACAATAAAAGACTAAATGTTAATCTTTCAAGGGTTCTAACAAGTCTCCCAGATCTATGATAAAGGATTCAAAATTGTGTTTGACAACAAGAAGTGCTACATTTTGAAAAAGAATTATGCAATTAAGGAGGATAAAGTTCTTATGTCAGCTTCAAGATATAATGGCTTGTATGTCTTGGATCTATCAAAAGCCTCCACACCTGATCACACTGTTCAATGCTTCTTTTCAAAGGCAACTGAGAGGGATTCAGTCTCATAGCATAGGAGAATAGGACACATTAATCCAAGGAAGATGAATCATTTGGTTCAGAATGATTTAGTGAATGGAGTAATTGTTAAGAATTTCCAGCTTCTAGATTTTTGTGTAGCATGTAAGAAAGGGAAATAGACCAAGAAGTCTCACAAGGCAAAGAAAGTGAATTCTATTGATATTCCTCTCGAGCTTCTACACATGGATCTGTTTGGCCCTGTCAACACAAAGAGCATTGCTGGAGATCTATACTTCTTTGTAGTGGATGATTACTCAAGAATCTCTTGGGTGATGTTTCTGAAAGTCAAATCAAAAACTTTTGAATCATTCAAACATCTAGTAACTACTTTGGAATCACTCTACAAGCTAAAAGTAAGGCAGATTGGATCAGACAACGGTACAGAGTTCAAGAATCAGTGGATGGAGGCATAGTGTAGAGAGAAAGGAATTGTACATCAATAACTTCTGCTACACTCCACAGATGAATAGGGTTGCTAAAAGGAAAAATAAGAGCTTGATAGAGACAGCCAGAACAATGCTAGCCAACTCTAAACTGCCTATTCAATTCTAGAATGAGGCAGTGGCTAATGCATGTTACATGCTCAATCGAGTCTTAGTGGTTAAACGACAAGGGAAAACATGTTATGGACTGCTCCAGCGACGTAAACCCAACCTAGAGTATCTAGAACTGTTTGGCGCACCGTGCATGTTATTACAGAAAAATCAGACTGGGGAGTTTAGTGAGAAGGCAGAAGAAGGTATCTTTCTCGAATACAGCGTACCAGACAAAAGAGTTTATAACAACTCAACGGGTCAGGTAGAAGTATGGTGTAATGTAGATGTTCAAAGATACACCACCCCCCTGATGCAAAAGGACCTTCCTTCTTCTTTGACTATGATGAATTTTTTAAATCCTTCAATCTACCGCCTTCTCATCCTGATAACGAGCTATCTGCTACTATGATGTACGATGTTCTGAACACTCCACTACCAGACTCGACATCAACGGCTCCATTAGATGATACTTCTAGCCCTTCATTAGATGAAGCAGTTAAGACTGAACATGTGGACCAGGAGGAACAGGTTCCCACTAATGAAAGTACACAAGCATCAAATCTTGATGCCTCTAACACTTCTAAACCTCATACTCCAACAGCTATAGATACTGAACCAGGGATTCACAATCTGGATCACGAATTAATGTTTATCATCCCTTGGACAACATTATTGGGGATGTTCGATCGGGAGTACAGACACGAAATCAGCTAACTCAGTTGATTATGCCTCAGTCATGGAAAAAGAATATCTTCACGATGATGCATATCGATGTTTTGTATCTCAATTTGAGCCAAGATATGTGAGTGAAGCCTTAAACGACGAGGCATGGGTTAGTGCAATGCAAGAAGAACTCCTACAGTTCAAGAAGTTAGGAGTGTGGACTCTTGTGGATAAACCCAAAGGTGCTAAGGTGATTGGCACTAAATAGGTGCTGAAGTGCAAGAAAGATGACCAAGGGGTCATCATTAGAAACAAGGCTCGGCTTGTCGTTCAAGGGTTTAGACAAGTAGAGGGCATAGATTACAATGAAGTTTTTGCACCGGTGGCAAGGATGGAAGCAATTCGAATCTTCTTAGCCTATGCATCCTACATGAAGATTAAAGTTTATCAACTAGATGTAAAAACTGCATTCCTTCATGGTGAAATCCGTGAAACAGTCTACGTCAAGCAACCCGAAGGATTTGAGGATCCTTATCATCAGGATAGAGTTTACAAACTGGACAAGGCTCTTTACGGGTTCCATCAAGCCCCTAGAGCCTGGTATGGGAAACTCTCAACTCATCTAGTGAAACATGGTTTTCGCAGAGGAGTTATTGACTACACGTTATTCATCAAAGAAAATGATGGATATTTACACCTGGTACAAATTTATGTGGATGACATAATCTTTGGTTCCAAAAACGAAAAATTATGTAAAGAATTCAAATCTGTAATGAAAGCAGAGTTTGAGAGGAGTTCCATGGGGGAGATGAAGTTCTTTCTTGGATTACAGGTGGATCAGACACCAAAAGGAATCTTCCTGCATCAGTCCAAATATGTAGGAGATATCCTGAGTCGATTCGACATAGAGAATGCTTCGGCTACTGGAACTCCACTTGCCATGAACCATGACGTGGCATCCAATGAAAATGGTGATCTAGTTGATGCCACCATGTACAGAGGAATGATCGGATCTCTCATGTACCTCACAGCCTCTCATCCTGATATTATGTACGCCACGTATCTCTGTTCTAGATATCAAGCAAAACCAAAAGTAAATCATCTCATCGGAGTTAAAATGATCTTTCGTTATCTGAAGGATACTCCAACACTTGGGTTGTGGTATCCTCATGATGATATCTTTGAGCTTACAGCGTATAGTGACTCGGACTATGGTGGTTGCAAGATGAATTACAATTCAACATCAGGGGGATGTCAGTTCTTTGGTAAACGGTTAGTCACCTGGCAGTGTAAGAAGCAGACATCAGTTTCCTTGTCAATATATGAAGCTATATATGTTGCTGCTACAAGTTGCTATTCGCAAATCATTTGGATTCAACAGCAAATGCGCTACTACGGTTTGCAATTTTCTAACACCCCTATTTTTGTTGATAATTCTGCTGCAATTGATGTCACCAAAAATCTGGTCCAATACCCAAAAACAAAACACATCGGTATTAACTATCACTTTATACGTGACTGTTTTGAAAAGCAATTAATCGATGTTATGAAAATTAATACTGATTTTCAACGCGTCGGCCTCTACACAAAAGCATTTGACAAACCACGGTTTTTATATCTTTTAGAGGTTAATGTCGTGAAATAGAAAAGTGATGTGATTCAAGAAGAAGAAAGCTCGTAGTCCGACAAGTAGTTTCTTAGTTTATTATTTATTTTATTTTTATTTTCTTGTCTATTAAAATCCAAAAACACAAAAAGATTTTTGGTTTTAGAATTTTAGGGGGAGAAAATAGACCTAGAGGTTGCTTGTTTATTATACAAAATGTCGGTAGATTCAACACAATAGATGAGTAGACTTCATTGTGAATTAAAATTCAAACTAATTTGTTCAACTTGCTGTGGGTTTTCATCTTATTCCTGGTTAACACAATCAACGCATTTCCAATAAGGGGTGATGAGCAAAATGAACGCCACAAATGTGTGCGGGTGACCATAAAAATGAGCAAGCACATGGAAAAATAGCTAAAATCAATCAAGCTAATGACTAATGTCGTTGGTGCGTTATGTGCAAAAGAAACAAATGATCTAACAAGAAGATAGGTTGTTTGCCTCTCTACTGTGCGGTGGCACTGACTTGAGGATAAGCATAACCTAAATATTCTAGATTCATTGTTGTTTGCGCCTCTCTGTTATGCGATGGCACTGACCTGAGTCTTAGAATCTCTTTGAAAGCTCTTAGAATAGTTTCTTCTTGTCCAATACCCGTAGACCGCTCAAAAATCTCCTAAGGAATGTTGATTACCATATAAGTGTGGGATCCATAAATGCTTGTTGAAATAATTAAACCTAACTGATCACCAATGTGAGTCAAAAATCTGTGTATGGATTTAAGTGGACAAATATACTGATAATCATCGTGACTGCAACTCTTGACAGTCAAAATCATTATGTGCATCTTATAGCTCTAGTATGATTTCTTGAAAGTGCTATTAACTCTCAGACCAAACGCGAATCTAGCATCAAAGTACATATTGAAAGGGATCCCAAATGATTATGATATACCCGTATGATTCCATAATGAATCTTTCAAGAAATGATCAAATAAATTGAAGTTGTTCTGCTCAGGAAGCAAAATCGGTTAGATGTATTCTAAAAGGTTTCCATCCACCTCAAACCCAAAACAACAAAAATATGTCTTGTTTTCTTTTAAATTTCAAGTTTTTTTCTATTTTCTATTCTTTTGTTGCGTAGATGTCGGACTATACAATTAGATGAATTCTATGAATCACTCACTAAAAGGGGTCACGTCTGAGGTGACCAATCTTAGGTTTAGTTGGTACAAAATCCAGTTCTAAATGGATAGGAGAAATTTGATTGACTGATGGTACAATGTACTTTTGTACAGGTTACAAACTAAAAGGATCACGTCTAAGGTGATCAGATGGTGTTAAATTAATAGGGTCATATCTAAGATTATCAAAGGTCATAATGTTATATATCAAAAGTTAAACATTTTAACTGTTTGAACGTGTAGGAGTTCAAGCTCATAAGTATGAGCCAATCGCACGATTGAATCATAAGGATAAGCCAATCGCATGCTTGAACCATACGTATGAGCCAGTCACACGATTGGATCATGAGTATGGGATAACCATGCAATTGGACCACAAGACTAAACCAATCGTACGAATGGATGAAGGAGTATTAGCCAGTCGCACGAGTGAAACCCAGTCGCATGAATGAAGAATGCGTATGGGTCCAGTCACACGACTGAAATTTAAAATAGTATAAATAAGGGGGTCAGTCGGTCGTAACGCTTACCACCCTTCAAAATTCTCTGAAATCACCCATACACACACATACTCCGCTCAAATTTCGTTTGACTGATATTACCGACTGATTGTGATCCTAACGTGGGTTCTACTTATCTACAGGTACTGTGCAACTGAAATCGATCCAAATGAATGTCTTAAACGCATTTTTTAGGACCGATAATGCTAAAACCTAGAACCGAGACTAAACCCTAAAAATAGACCACTTAAACGGACATAAAAGATGATTCAAAGGACATTAAGTGTTATTTCGAGTCCCTGGGAGTCTAATGAGTCTAAACACGAAGTCTAATATAAAGTTTTGACAAAGATGCAAATCCAGGGTGTTCAACAGTGAAGGATGCGAATGGACATGCTAATGAACTTTAGTCGCACGATTGAGCCAGGCACACGATTCAATCGCACGAATGAATCATGCGTATGGGTTCAATCGCACGACTGACTCAACCGCATGGCATAGCATACGACTAAGTTCAAGCGAAGGCTCAATCGCATGACTGAATTTAGCCGCAAGCTAAATCGTACGACTGAACTCAATCGTACGACTAAAACTCAGTCGTATGGTTCAGTCGCACGACTGAACCAGTTTGATCAAAACAGTTTAAGTTCCAACTGTCTTCTGTTACGCACAAATCTAATGTATATTTTTCTTGTGTTTCAGCAACATGGTTGATAAATGGACGATGAGCACCAAGCACAACATCTATGCTCACTTAGATGCTACTTCTCGGAATACTTCGGAGCTTGCTGGGATTGTAGCCTTTCTACGTAGATCGAGGATCTACAAGGCCATATCTACACCTTGCACTCCATACAGATCGATACAGTAGGCCTTCTGGGAAGGTGCCTCAGTTGACAGGTCTGCGGAGCCCCACTATATTCGAAGGTCCATCTTCGGACAAGATATTAGGATTACTACAGATGATCTAAGGCGAGTCTTCGATCTGGGTGAGGACGGTGCCTACCCAACCAAGTTGCATCCTCTGACTATTCGAGGATGCTTTCTAAGGATGAAGTACACTAGGGACATCAATGCAGGTGTGCTTAACAAGAGCAACTTGTGCCCCTAGTTCAAGTACTTGGCTCATGTTATCCTTAAGTGCATAGCTTCAAGGAGAGGAGGATTTGATGAGATGTCTGATCAAATCCAGAATGCATACGTTGCTCTGGTACTGAACCACCCGTTCAGTTTCTCCCACATGTTATTCTCCTACATGATAGAGAACATCGAGGCCAAGGGCAAGGAAGGCTTCTGCATGTATCCAAGGTTCTTACAGATGATCATAGACGAGAAGCTTCCTCCTCTGCAGAAAGAGAAGGATGATGTTGTTGTTCTAAAGGTTATGGATGACACCACACTGGGTAGAATGAAGGTGTACTGGGGGAAGCAGGTGAAGCCCCCGGTTAGGAGATTGTTTGGTCATCTAGCCAACGAGGATTATGTGGCGCCCTCTCGCAAGAAGTGGCGTCACGACGACAATGATTCTGATTTGAGCCCATAGTGGTTCCAAATGAAGACGATGACGACGATGATGACGACCTTGATGATGGTCAAGGTGGTGGAGATGATGGCCCTATTCATTCAAGGGCCACTGACACGTCTAATATGTCTCCACCACCTCCTCACAGTACTGCTGCTACTCCTGGTGGATCTAAGCAGACTGCTTTCCACCAGGACTTCTTGATAGATGAAGAGGAGGTTTCTGATGATGAGCCTCTGGTTAGGATAGTTGGGAGACGGGTTGTGGCTACTGAGAAGGGAATAGAGGAGGTCGGTGGATGCCTAGCTGGTTCTACAGGTGATGATACTGATGTCATTGATCCCACTCACACACCTGACCAGTCTATCAGCTCAGGAGGAGCCCCTACGGCCAAGAGCTCCAGGAAGAAGAGGATGGCCCATCCTTATGGCAAAAAGAGTAAGAGACCAAGGTTCACATTGATCACATCCTCTACCACCACTGCCACAGCCACTACCACCACTACCACAGCCACCACCATTACCACAGCCACTGTCACTACCATACCCACTACCACCTCTACAACCACGGATACTCCAACCACCACTCATACACATACCTCCACCTCACCCACAATACCCAACACAATCCCACCATAATCCATTCCCATTCCTCCTCCTATCTTCACCACATCCACCATAACCACTCATCAAGCTGGTCCCTCCACCCAAACCACATTTACACCTGGACCTACTCTACCCATGTTCGGGTTAGAGGAGCAGTTGGAAAGCCTCAATCGCATGGTACTAAAGCTGATCACTACTGATGATCTGAGAGCTACTCGGATCAAACAACTAATGGTGGTAAATGTGGCTCAAGCCAAGCAAATAGCTCAGCAAAGTGAGAAGAACACACAGTATGAGAAAGCTTTGGGACAAGCCCACCACGCTCTAAAGAGTCAAAATGAGCTGGTGATGGCTTTGGTAAAGAGGATTGAAGGACTTGAGAAGAAGAACAAAAGGATTTTGCTAAAGCTAAAGGGATCTAAGAGTGAGCCTTTGAAGATTAAAGATGGTAATGATAAGGATGATGAAGATGAGCTCGCTAAAGATGAACCTGAGGAAGAAGATGGTGATAACGAGGGAGTGGGAGGAAATGGAAAGGGAAAAGGAGGTGATGATGATGATGATGAGGATGATCAAGAAGGTGATGCATCTACGTCAGCCTCAAATCCATCAGCAAAGGATAGGTGCACCAAGCGAAATCAGGATCAAGGAGCTTCATCCTCTGCTCCTCAAGCTGAAGAGATAACAGATCAAGGCAAAAGTAATGATTAGATGTTTATGTTTTTGAAACTTTTGTACTTGTTTTGTGTATTACATTAATGTAATTAATGATTATTTATGTTTAAATGTCTTGATTAATGATTTATGTATGATGTGTTGAATGTTTAATCAAACAGATGAAGCTCAACAGCCTGATGAATATAATGTCATCCCCCTTCAGCAAGTCAAGACTCAACTCACTATGATTCTTGATTTGCAATAGATCATAAGACGATATGTGAGCTACAATCCTGAGGAAGGAGAGATCATCCATGATCTGACAGATGAGCAACTGGCTGATATATTCAGATTAAATCCAGATGATATTGTCAAAGATACTCTGGAAGTTGATGTCTTAAGTGATGAGGAGCTACAGGATGTGGATGAAATAGTGATTGAAGATGTCACAACTGAGGACTATCCTAAGTACACTGACCCTGAGGGCAACACTATCCCCAACTTGGGTAAAACCTTTGGCAGTGATACTTTTGATAAGTTGGAGGAGATGGAGAAAGAAAAAGAGAAAGATTAAAGTACAGCCCAAGCTTCAGATGCAAATATTGATATTAAGAAAGCTGAATGGGCAGCTTGTTTTGTTGAAATTAAAGCCCAGCACGCACCTCCAAAGAAAAATGCCTACACCAAACTTTATAGAGTCAAAAGACATCAGAAAGTTTTTGGCAAGATTATAGTGTGGGCATATTTTGAAGACTTGGAAGTCTATGATGTTAAAAGGGAGAAAGGGATTGAGTACTTCAGATATCCACATGATCTGAAGACTCTTCCTGGTTTTGAGCTCAACCAACTAGCATGCTTAGATCTTTTATATGCCAACCCAAGGAAGATATCAGGATGGTTTGAGACTGCTCTAAAGAAAGAATACCACACCAGATGGGTCAACTTTAAGCCTCAACAACTGAAACGTTTTATTCATAAGACTGAAGTTGATCCTATCACTAGAAGACCAAAGGTAGTGTTGAAGTAGAGTCCCCCATGCACAATGTCCAAGATTCCCTTACGGGAAATGCCTCAGGACTTCACTCGATACTTCAAATGGTGGTATTATGATTGAAGGACGGGGGAAGTGGTCATAGTTCTAAACAAATAAGGAAAGATAGAGACTATCAGGGTATTTGACCTAATGTGGCTTACCAACTTGTCTGCCGAAGATGTTTATACTTTATACAAGTGGCCACTGTTCTATGACACGCAAGACATTATACAAGCTCTTAAATTCCAACATGTTATACGGCTCTACTTTGCATTCGAGATACATGCAGGAGTCACCAGAGAAGAGAAGTACAAGAAGTTTCAAGAACATATGAAGAATGTTAGACAATAGGGTAAACTAGGTCCAAGGGGGAGTTTGTAGATACATGATGTTCCTAGTTTATATGCTTAAATGTAAAAGTTTTTCATGTCTTACATATGTGTAATATGATAATGTAATGAAGTGTGATATATGCTTTGATGTTTATTTATCATTGATTCATATGTATGAACTTCTTGAGTTTTTTGTACACAATTCTAAGTCAATAATGATTGAGTAATGTGTTCAACATAATCGGGTGATTATTCATGCTAATGGACCATACTTATGGACCATACACATGAATATATCATGCTTATGGACCAGTCGCACAACTGAACCAGGAGACTAAATCAGTCGTATGATTAAGACATAAGATTGACTCAGTCGCACGACTGAACCTTCAGTCGTGCATATAAATCAATCTCATGAGTCAGTCGCAGGACTGAACCATGCTAATGGTTCAGTCATACGAATGAAAACCACTAACCTATAAATACCACTAAATTCGTGGAAAAACAGAACATTGGGAGAGATACTTCGAATACACATAAACCCTAGCCATCTAGAGCGTCCCAAACGGCCTGTCCAACTTCATAGTTCGATCTTGATCAATTCCTACTCGTTCTTAATGTTTAGTTCATTCTCATATCGATCGGGTTATCGTTCTCAGTGATTGGATCGCCAATAAAATAGGATTCCGCACTATTTGATCTGGTATAACGTAGAATCTGTTAGTACTCCATACGTACACGGTCCTCCTAACACCATGTACACTTAGCTAATCGTTATAACTTAAAGTGGATATTTTTGTCAATGTTTGATTGTATCATTATGTTATCTATATTCTTTAAATATTTCTTAACCTATGACATGAATTGCCTCTTAAAAGTTGTTTTTATATGTATGTACAAATTAATGGGAATTCATCAACATTATATGTTGACCCTTATTTTTAACATGTTTTAGGATGCTACTTTGAGGACTTCTTCTTGCTCATATAGGACTTAGATCTAGTTTAACTAAAGATTTTATTTTGATGTTTGAATCATGATTGTGTTGTAATGATTTATTTGTTTAGTATTACTCAATAAAAAATGGAATTTAATATTATTTTAAATTATTTAATTCCATGAGTTATGAACAATCGTTTCACATCATCCACCTTGATTATTTCGTCGTCAGTTGGGGTGTGACAGCAACAAAGGGTGCATGTCATTTAGAGTGATAGACTGGATCTCATGTCCACTAATGACTTGTACAAACTTCTCAACACAACTTCAAGGAAGAACAAAGAAACGGATAAACACCTTTTTTTCCTAGTGCTGAAGGTTTTGAGAAGCAGGAATAAGTGAGGTTTTGGTAGCATCAACCTAGGGAGAGTTTGTTGAATCTATAAAGGCTGGTGCAACCAAAACAAAACACTTAGAGAATTTTGGTGCTATTAATAAAGGACTCCGAAGCTAAGTGTAGAACTTCCGAAGGCAAATGGAGTTCTTCCCAAGACAAAGTTCAAGAACAACTTCCGAAGAAAAACTCCAACTTCCAAAGGAAAACTCCAACTTCCGAAGGAAAACTCCAACTTCCAAAGATAAAGTCTTCTCTTCCGAAGTTCAAGACTTAGAAGATTTCAAGACAATGACTTCTGCAGTAGAAGTCCCCAAGCCTCGAAAGAAGTAAGCCTCTTCCAAAGTATAATTGGCCTCGGAAGAACTTGTTCTTTCGGAGCCACTTAACCTTCGGAAGACACTATTATGAACCAATGGACATAAGTATGGTCCTTCTGACACTCCGCTGCAGATCTCTGTTATACTACATGGCATTCTCTCAAAAGCCCGTGTAGTTGACCATACTTTATTCCATTGTTCACCTTTATCAGTTAGTACAGTTACCAACTTTAGTTGGTGACAAAAGGTAAGTCATGGACATGCCATGACTACCAAATCTTAGATAAGATATTATCTAAGATACCTTAACTTTAGCTTTGTAGTATTTGCTTTAGTTATAGGTTTCCAGCTGGTGTCAATGTATATCTGGCTGTATGTGATAGTATATATAGTTTCTTATTATAACTCTTGTAACATGCTTGTAAAAGTCTTGAAATACTTTGAGTTGAGAAGTAATATACACAAGTACCTTGAAAATTATTTCCTTGTGTTCTTTGTTACTTACTATATTATTATCAACTCTTAGAAGAGATTCTGCTTCATCTCAAATCGTGTGTGATTAAGTGAGTTTGAAAGAAAAACAAAGTGTTAGTGACAAACATCGATCCTATAGTCTTTGTTAGTGAGTTGAAGACTACCCTCGTCTTCTTTTGAAGAATCATTGGGAAATGAGATAACATACCTAGTATGTTCATCATGACCACTAGTAGTGGTTTCTTGGCACCCTAGATACCCTTGCATACTGATGTCTTATTTAGAGGCATCAATTGGTAAGGTTGTCGTAGACTCAGTCTCACTGATGTTACTACTATCCTGAGAGGTTAGTGAAACACTCTCAGTAGTGGTAACTGAGTCTACATGAGTCACCTCCATGCCGGTTGGACTCACCTAAGTTTGGTCTAGCTGATGTGGGCTAGATATCAGAGGTTCCCTGAGGCTCAGTTGATTTGGAGAGTGGTGAGATAGATCAACGTCATGGCCCTTGATGAAACATGATATCCTCATTAGGTCAGATTAAAAGGTCAAGAAAGGATATAGAGGTTATATCTAACAATCCAAGACCTTGGAAAGCACCTAATGGCTCCTCTGCAATAGCAATTGAGCCAATGACGTTGTTGTCCCTTTTTGGCTGCTCAGGGGAGTGTTAAGACTCATCAGGAGGGCTTATGGCTTAGGTTGTGGGCTCATCATGTTGAGACTGAGGAGAAGTTAACATTAATATTGAGGTTAATTAAGAAGGATGGGTTGACCTCTAGCTGAGTAAGAGCCCTGAGTTCCACTCTAGCCTTTTTTGTTTGAATAGTGGGGACTTGTTCAATCAGAGTAGATTGATCAAGGGTTCATTTGGGGATCTTCTATATGTAATCCCTGGCGAGATTACCTCTTAGATTATTCAGCACAAATCTTGAGTAGTTGATGTGGAGCCCTTTTAGCAACTCAAGGACTAGGCAGGTTAGATCATACGAGATTTGATCCCATCCCCCAAACTTGTTAGATAGGTTGTGTGGGACAATGTGTAGCAAGACCTTCTTCTTGTAGGAGAAATTAAACTTGTAGACTGTAGACTTGCTCATATTTCCGCCATATCCCATTTTGATGTAGGTATCCTCCAAATTAGACTTGGGGAATTCAATGGGGGCTCCTTCATCATAGAGTTACAGATGCTCCCTGATGGTGGTTTCACAAATGATGATCTCCTATCTGCAGATCCTTGATCTATTGATCCTTTCATCATTGAACGTTTTTCTTTGACCATTAGCTTAGAATTCGGCCATGTGGTTTGAATAGATGGTAAGGTTAACAGTAAAAGCAGTAAAGTTTGTGGATTTTGACAGAAGTTGGATGATAGGGGCGAAATTAGCATCCCTTGAAGAATCAAGGATGGTGACTTGGTTATGTTGGGGATTCAAGGCCATTGTTTTGAAAGTAATGTTTGATTGAAGGAATTTAAGAGTAAATGGAGAAGAAAATAATGGAAATTTGGTGTTTTTACAGAGGTAAAGAAAGAGAGTTGAAAGTTTTTTTAATAGGTGTAAAAGGTTAAACCAATAGAATGAAAGGACAGTTTAGGTTTTGATTTGACCGTTTAAAATATTCCAACAATCATCGATAAAATCTTACTTTTTACTGAATGGGGCCCAAATATTTCCGTTACACATCTAAAGTTTCTTCTTAGAGTAAAGTTGCTTTCTAAGAGAAAACACTTGTGTTTCTCAGTAGTGTCTTCTGAGGCCACTTTTACTTCCGAAGGCAAACCATAGAAAAGTTTGCTTTCGAGAGTAAAGTTTTCTTCCAAGAAATAAAGTTAGTAAGCTTCGGAAGTGGATTTGATTTATGTTTAAATTTTCTTCCAAGGCAAAGAACTCTTGAGAAGAGAATATTTGTGCAAAGGAATTTTCTTTTGGAAGATAGATAAAGATCTCTTCCAAGGGTATATTTCTCTTTGGAAGAATTCATACTTAGAAATTTTTAAAAAAACTTTTTGTAACTGGGCTTAGATTGTATAAAAACAACATAGACAAGACATATTTTTAAACGGTTTTCATATAAGATTGACTAGTCAATTTTAATCATCCCAATAGCTGTGATTAAATATATAAATATTTGTTCATCAAAAGCTTTGGTGAATAAGTCAGCATATTATTCATTTGAATTGACTTTGACTAGTTTGATTAAGGTTTCCTTATGAATATCTTGAATGAAATGGTACCCGATATCAGTATGCTTTATCTCGGAGTGCTTGACCAGAATTTTTATGATAGAAATTGCATTCTTGTTGTCTATGTGGATATGAGTCTCCATGAAGTTGAAACCATAGTCTAGCATCTGATTTTGAAGTCATAGCAGCTTAACACAATAGCTTGCAGCAACAATGTATTCACCTTTAGCAGTTGATGTATAGACATATGATTGATTCTTTCATTGTGAGGAGATGATCCTTCCACCAAGAAATTAACATCCTCCTAATGTTGATTTTTTTTAATGTTGCAGCCACCATAATCATTGCCAGTATAGCCTTAGACATTATAATCCTTATTCCTAGGATACCAAAGACCCAGTTTGGGAGCTCTTTTGAGGTATCTAAGAATTCTCTTAATAGAAATTAGGTGAGACACCTTAGGAGCAGCCTGATATCTTGCACAGATGTAAGTTGCAAATATGATATCAGGTCTGCTAGCAGTGAAATACATCAGAGATCCAGTAACTGCTCTATACTGATGCTGATCAATATCATCCCCCTTGGAATTAGGACAAAGATTGTGATTTCTAGGCGTAGGTGTCTTGGTTGGTTTATAACATCTAGAACTTCCATTCTATCCTATGGTTGATCAGTGTAGATGAGCTTGTGGAGCCTTGAGTAGCATGACTTGCTTCTGAGGCTTCTTTCTTCTTGAAAGAAATTGTCACCACCTTTTCTTTTGAAACAGTTTTCTTCTCGGAAGGTTTCAAAAGATTCTTTTTTGTTCCTTTGTTTGTTCTTTGGCTTGTCTTCCGAAGCTATTTTCCTTTCAAAAGAATGAGTTTCTTCTGAAAGCAACTCGGCTTCAAAAACAAGCTTTCATTTTCTTAACACTTACACCATATGGTAAGGTCCAACTGTGAACCATCCTTGACTCCTTCTTTCTTAACATTGATTGCATAATGTGTGTTTGCTGGATAACAATCTTTAGCTATGTGGTTATGCAGACCACAGAATATGCACTTAATGTTATGCTTGATGGGGCATGAGTGTTGTTGTTTCTTGCACTTATTTTCTTCTTCAACAACCTTCCACTTTAATTTTTGATCCTTCAGCTGGATAGGAGTGTTGGTACTACACTCTTTTCTTGAATTAGAACTTCCAACCACTTGAAATCCAGCTGAGATGAACACACTATTTTTCCTTGAGTCTTTTTTTAAACTTTGAGCAACCACCTTCTTGGTAGTTTTCTTGATACTCTAATTTTATTCTTTCTAGCTTTGATGGTTAGGGGTTGTTCATCAGCGGTGTAGATAAGTTTTTCTACCTTATCCTTCCCTGTAGTGGTTATTATTGTTGCATCATTCTTCTGCTCATTGGGTAGTGGGTCAGTAGTTAGAACCTCTTGCTCATCAGTATCACATCTTAGCTTTCTAACAGACACATAAGAGTGTGGTGAAGCAATTTTATTAGTTCCTAGCCCACTTTTGTTTTGATCACACACCTTCAAGTGGGAGGATGATGCAATGATGATATTGAAGTTATGCTCTTCAATGGTATACTTCTTTACTTTAGCATCGGCTATTACTAGCTGGGTTTGAGCCTTAGTCAACTTAGAGATTAAATCTTTTATTTGAGCTCTGTAGTTTGAATGTTCATGTTTTCAAAAGGATACAATTTTCTCTAACTCTTCAATTTCGAGTTTGTAGTAAGATACTGCTCTCTTAAAATCAGATTTTAATATGTTTAAGGACTCAATATAAGATTTAATTTCCATTTTGTAGTCCTAATACAAATTAACCTTAGCAATACAGGCTGGAGTACAGAGATGTTCATACATCTTACTGTCTTCAGTTCCAGCCATGAGAGTTTAAGCAAGAGTGACATCTTGCATAATGAATCTCCAAGCAACTTCTTGAGCAACAATTGTAGTCTGTTGTTCATTTAGTTTGGCTACAACTTTTGGGATAGGAGGATGTTGGGAGGCTTGAGTTGCTCCAGCATTGAATCTAGGAGCCTTGCATTCCCTTGCAAAATGACCAAGTTGGTTGCAGTTGTAACACTTGGCCTTTGACTTGTCAAACCCAAATTTGTTGTTGGTTAGGTTTGGAGGAATTGTCTTCCACTTCTCTTGAAAAAACTTCTTTGCTCTGTAGGTTAGGATATCCATCAGCTGGACAATGTCTATGTACTCCACATCATTTGGCTAAAACACTCGAGATCATAAAAAAGAATTGAAAATATCTAGAGTGCTCATTCCTTGAAACAACAAGCACAACTATCCTAGAAAGGATTTTGTTAAGCCTGTTGAGACTTGGGTGTCTCAAGAAATATGATATA